>CAJHQP010001959.1:0-97546 GCA_905132765.1 Moricandia arvensis | reverse complement strand
ATTAAATTAGGGTCCTATTTTTATCTATTACTAATAAATCATAATAGGACCACTTAAAAATTTAGATAATATGACATATTTGATTATTTACATTAATAATAAACCAACTCTAAATTTAAATTTTACTTTTAAATTATAACAAAATCTGTTGAAAAAGAATCTATTAAAATCTTACTTAAAAATTTAAATATTTTTTAGAAAATAACACATTAATAAATTTTGTAATTAGTAATATAATATTATTATAAATCAATGTTAACTAAGATTTTATTATAAAACAAGAAATAAAAATTATATACTGTTATTTATAAATTCTATAAATAAATTGTGGATTATATAAAAATAGCAGCGCTACATGAATTAAATAGGGGGATTTACTAAAAACAACCTAAAATTTCAATCTAAACCTAAAAGTGTACCCCAATTTCAATCAAATGCAAAACCAACCTACAAGGGTGATAAAAGTACTATTTAACCCTTATGACCAAACAAAAAACAGAAGTGTATTTTACGTTTCTATCCTTTGTTAGTCTACACGTAACAGAAAGAAGTCTACATAAATGTAGACCTCGTACGAAGTCTATTCACTCGGTAGACTTGTTATGTAGTCTACACCATAATTTTATCTAATAATTTAATTTTAAAAATGTATAAAAATAATTGTTGTAATATTTTTAACTAATCATTAATATAATGGATAATATGAAGTAAAAAATAAAATTTTATATAATTAAACACTTTTAAGGAATATTTAGGGTTTGAGATTTTTGGTTAATGGGTTCGTAGACATATTATAAAGTCTACATATATGTAGACTTTTTTTTCAGTCTACACACAATTTAACCTAACCGGATTTAACCAATATAATTTGATGATCAAATAAAACATTTACGGTTTGAGATTTGTGGTTAAGGGGTTCGTAGACATATTATAAAGTCTACATATATGTAGACCTTTTTTTCAGTCTACACACAATTTAACCTAACCGGATTTAACCAATATAATTTGATGATCAAATAAAACATTTACGGTTTGAGATTTGTGGTTAAGGGGTTCGTAGACATATTATAAAGTCTACATACATGTAGACCTTTTTTTTCAGTCTACACACAATTTAACCTAACCGAATTTAACCAATATAATTTGATGATCAAATAAAACATTTACGGTTTGAGATTTGTGGTTAAGGGATTCGTAGACATATTATAAAGTCTACATATATGTAGACCTTTTTTTCAGTCTACACACAATTTAACCTAGTATATATATACGATTTCTCAAGCTTTTTAGGTAAAAAAAAAACTAAACTTCGCCGTATCTCTCTCTAGGCGATTTCCGGTGAGATTTCCAGTGATATCGATCCACGCAGTTCCCATCCGCTTCATCTATGTCTCCTCCATCACTTTGGTAAGTTAAATGTCTCTATTCTCTGTTGATAAAAGTGACCACCTTTACCTTTTTCTCTTTTCAGATCTGAGCCGGTGACTTCTAAGGAATGGTGCTTCTCGTCCAAATCTCTGCTTCCAGTCAGTATCATGGCTTCTACTTCATCTCTCTGTTCTAGCCAGCAAGGGACTTGTGCTTCATCTTCCAATGTACGTCTCTCTATCATCTCTATCTCTCATTTAACTAATAACCTAACAAGCTCATCCTTGTTTACTAACTTTTTAGTTTCTTTTGATTCAGATCTGAGTCGGTCAGTCTTAGATCCATTTCTCTAACGAGCATTGCATCCTCTCTAATCTATTTCTCTGCTTCTGGTGAGTCTACTTCGTTTTGAAGTGTAGTATGAAGTTTCGAATTTGTAGACTGAAATTTTGAATTTGTAGACTGGAACTTTGAATTTGTAGACTGATATTTTGAATTTGTAGACTAATATTTTGAATTTGTAGACTGATATTTTGAATTTGTAGACTGATATTTTGAATTTTGTAAACATATATTTTGAATTTGTAGACTTCTGATGTAAACTGATGTTTTGAATTTGTAGTACACTGATGTTTGAATTTATAGGCTTCTCGTGTAGGCTTCATTTTAAATTGTAGACTTCTCGTGTAGAATGCACTTATATAATTATTTGTTTGTGTCTTCTGGTGGCATGTTACAAAATGGATAAGCTTGATTTCCTATCGAGGTTGTATACTCTAGAAGCTCAAGAACTGTGAGTAACAGACGGTTGTATCAAGCTTTTGTACCAGACATATGGTTGTAACAAACTTATGTAATTTGCTTGCAGCAGACTTAAGTATTAGTCTTCTTTTGCAGAAGACTTTTATAGAAGTCCAGTACTCGACTATATATCAAAATATCATCATTTGTATCAATATAGTACTCTTCTTTCAGAGATTTTAATTCATATTCGACCAAAAGTACAATTCCAATACAATCCAGATATTTACATATTAGTCTTCCTTTATAAGAGACTTAAAAAGAAGTCTACTTTTTGTTCAAGAAGACTAACATGTTGGTCTGCACGACAGAAAGTAACATTAGAACTTAAAGTAATAGAAAAATTAAGACCTACGATTTCAACAGAAGTTCATCAAATAAGACAATATCCAAAACGACAATACAGCTGATAAGTTAAATACATAAGACATAAGACAACATCCATAGCAATAAGACACCATCCAAAGCAATAATACAATTGATCAATTCAACACATAAGAGATAATACATAAGACAACATCCAAAGCAGTAAGACAACACTGGTTTAACTTAGACAGTTTGGATGTGACCTGTTTGTTTGCACTGTGACAATTAACGTAGACTTACTAATATGTCTACAAATGTTTCCTAGTAATATAGCAAAATCAAAAGTATTATACTTTCATAATTACAACAGTTTTTCTATCCAAAATCACTCAAACCCATTAGGATTAACTATTACACACTTTCAAACGAAAAAATTGTGAAAACATTTAATGGCATAGTACACGAATTAACTTTTAATGTAAATTTCAAAATAGACTTCATGTTCAGTCTACAACTCTGTAGACTTTCTTTTCAGTTTACATCCGTAGACGGTCAGATAGGTCTACTTTTTGGGTTAGTTTTTTGCAATTGACTATTTTTACGGGTTACTTTTATAGTTGAAAAAAAAATTGTGATTTTATGTAAGCAGACTTCGTTTTCAGTCTACAACTTCAAAAAGGTTAGTTTTCGCTATTGACCAGAATTTTTCCAGGATTTGACTTTCAGAGGTAGACTAAATATACAGTCTACATATTTTAATTTTTTTGAATGAGGTTAGTTTTGCAATTGACTATGTTTGACTTTTTAGGGGGTAGACTGAAATGAATGTCTACAGATTTGTAGACTTCGAAAGAAGTCTACTCTCAAATCCGACGAGTCAGTTTTGCATTTGACCAAAATAAAAAAATAGACTTCACGGGTAGTCTACATTTTTTTTTTCGGGAAGAGCAGACTGCATATGAAGTCTACGTATTAAAAAAAATAAATATATTTTTAAAAAGTTTTAGTCAAACACAAAACTAACATTTTCAACGCAGTCAAAATTTTGGTCAAATGCAAAACTGACCTCTTTGTAGACTTATGTTGAAGTCTACGGTTCGTAGACTTATGTTGAAGTCTACATATGAAAAGTCAAAAGTTCATTCAAATGCAAAACTAACCTCTTTTGCGTAGTCGTCTTTGTAGGTCTACGTACTTTTTCGTTTTTTGTTGTCAAAGGTTAAGATGTAGACTGTCGGGGAAGGCTACATTACAAAAAAAAAATCTGTTTAGTCAATTGCAAAACTGACCTGTGCGTTGACAAGTAGACTACATTGTATGTCTACATAAGGGCGTAGACATATAAACAGTCTACTATCGCGACACAGATCTGAGAAACGACTTAAACCATGAAAATAGTTACCTTTTTGCAGTGTGAAGCTCGTTTCCAGCCTTTTCAACCGTCCAAACTCCAATATTGACCAAAATGAAACATTTTTGACGATTCACAAGTGAAAAAAACGAAATTATGAAGTTTATGATTATGAAAAGAGATATTTTTAGATGGAAATGTAGAGAAAATGAAGATTTGCTTATTTAGAATGAGAAAAAAGTGGTTGAAAATTCAATTCTAAAGCTTTAAGAGATCAAAAATGGTGGTTGAAAATATTGATGATGATGGCATAGTTGTAATTAAGAAGAAATGTTTAGGGTGTATTTGATTTTTTGTATTTTTCGAAATTAATAAATAAATAAATAATAATGTCAAATTTGTAAATAATTCAAAAACTTATGGGTATTATGGAAAATTCAATGATGAATAGTAACTAAAAAAAAAAGGTTGGTTTTGCATTTGACTTGAATTTTTAGGTTGTTTTTGAAAAAACCCCAATTAAATATGATAAAACTATATTAAATAAGTAATTTAACGATTTTAAAATTTCTAAATTTTTCATTTAAATAAATTATCACTCATCATTAAAATGGGTTAAAATTCGTAAACTATATAATATTTTATACAAAATATATGTATCAACGTAGGTTAAACTTATATATATATCTACAACTTTCTATTTATTTTGAAACTCTCAACAATATATTGTTTAAAATGTTTGTATACATAGTAGGTTATTTAAACTCAAAATCATAATATTGAAAATTTTACAAAAGATAAAATCATAGATAATAAAGAATAAATTTTGAAATGCACCAAGAAAAAACTATTTATATATGTTGTTAATATTAAAGAAATCTAATATTTTGAAGTCTTAATTTAAAAAGAAATAAAGCTTAATATCATAACATCCAAAAAAAAATCCAATATCAATAAAATTTACTAAAATAACATGATAGATACTACTACGTATAAAATTTACTAAAAAAATAAGGTTATATTATTTAAACAAAACAGTTTTTTACTTATAAATCCTGTAAAATACTAAAATGATATATGTTAAAGTATATTTTCTTATACACAACATGTAAATAGAAATGATCTTATATATTTCTTTTATATAATATAAATAAATAAAATTTAAAATATATTAGGTGCAAAATATATAATTTTTTTAAAAAAGTAAATTATGAAAAGTTCTCTATTTGATTATTTCATATGGTTATTTTATTGTACCTAACTCGAAAATATATTAGTAAGTAATAAAAATTAACAACAAATTAAAATGTTTTAAAAAAATCACTATTATTAATAATATTGAATAATAAATATAAACAATAATATTATAGATTTACACAATATATAACACTAAAAATTATATATTTGTAATAATCTCTAATAGATTTATAAAATAAAAAAATATATGCACGGATGTGCGGGTTAAAATCTAGTTATACTTTAAATAATCTGGAATATCTCAACATGTGCATGCATCAGGCATGAATTAGATTTTAGCAACATGTGCATGCATGAATTAGTTTCTTTAGGTGTTGTAAACAACATCGTTAAACTCCAGAATTTTAACGCAACAACGGTTACGTTACGGTAAAATGACGTATATCTATGCATGATCATTAACGAACACTTAAACAATCATATGCATCCCTATCAACCAACATGACTTTTCAACTCGCAATAGCATTTACGTACTTTCTTCTTGATCAAAGAAAATATAAAGGCAAAAGGCAATCTCACGCTTGATTCACTTATTGAATTAATCACTAACATTCATTATGTTAGTAAATACACTCACGGTTTACAGGACCGTATAATTTCATATAATACGATGCCGAACATTACGATGAACACGCATTAAAACGAATCAAACCGTATATGTTCACCGAAGGCATGAGAACTAATTCTAAAGTGTTCTTAACATCATCAAGCAATTATTAGGTGAAATAACAAAATCTAAAATGGCTTTGATACCAAATGTAAGGTAACTTTTATGAAATCTATCCCAAGACCATGTTCTAAATTTAGATTAGTTCAATCCTAATAATTTCTAAAGAATAAGAAAAAAAATATTAACCTTTAATCCATGCTGATGGTGATAAAATGAAATCAATTTATCAATTGATTTTCTCCTTCCTTTTTTTTTGAATTACTAGGAGGTTCGGACCGAAGCCATAATCCCCCCCAGGCCCGGAACCACAGCATGTAATATTGGTTTCGTCCCAGCTGTCACTCGAACTGGGGACCTCTGACACAATGGCCGGAGTCCTTTCGAGTTGAGCTAATGGCCTCTGGTGATCTTTTAACTCTGACGATCCTTTTTTGATGGAGAAGAAATTTAAATTCTTAATACAATCTATCTTTTCATGTTGTAATTATTTTATATGGTTTTTCATATGTCTTACTTTACATGGATGTCTCTTTATATATTTGACAAAGAGACACAACCAATAGACACCGATTGGTAACTACTATCACATATATGTCTTTACATATATTATATAGTATTATTCATAATATAATATATATATATATATATATATATATATATATATATATATATATATATATATATATTAATATTAGGTAAGGAATGAGGGTTATCAACACACCATGATTCTAACTCATTAACCGAAACTGATCCATCACGTTGTCGTCTTTTATATTAGAATCTAAAATATGAACTTGAACTTTATATTAAACCAATAGACACATAGGTCATATGCAATAAAAAATATTGAAACATTTACATTCAAAGACACTTTTCAAGTTATTGTTTACAGTGTGGGTCAATTTGTGCTCCTAACACACTTTCTGCCGAAAAAGTGAAAAACCCCACATGTAATATTTATTTTTACCCTCAGCCTAAGCTACATATTACACTACCCATTACACTAAATAAAAGCAATGTAAACTATGCTTTTGTTGTGATTTCACCACAGATTTGATTTTTTTTAATCCAATGGTTCAATTCAGTTATCTATAAAATTTACAGCCATTGGGTTTACTTTTATAGATCGTAAATCAATGTCCTACATTGTGTTTCTTATCCATCTACCATTAATTCATCATATTCCTCTTACCAACCCACACATTCTCTCTCTCTCTCTCTCTTTCATCAAACTCATGTTCATCTTTCTCACCATCAGTCCGTCGTTGTCTGCGCTTCAGAAAATTAGAGCCACCGCTTGAATTAGAGTGGCCCATAGTTAGAATATCTTAAAAAGAATACTCAGTGATCAAAACTTCCTAATTCGTAATCTTTCTCTCTTCTACGTTACTTGCTGATGAAGCGGCGATGAAACTCGTCAGAGATAGATGGAAGTTAGATCAGAGAAAGTTTGATTCGTCACCGTCTGCCTGAAAATTTTGGTTTGGACTTGCTAGATTCAGCTCGTCGGGCAATGGTCGAGCTTTTATTTAATCATCAGATTCCATCAAATATTTGTACTCTTTCTCTTTGTTTATATTTGTCTGCAAAAGAATTGTATATTTGAAACATAGTGAGGTACAGACTTGTTGTCTGAAATTATGAAGATATTCATAAGAAATTTTCCTTGCGAGGTTCAATATTAATGAGCTCTCGTTTCTCTGTATATGTCCAACAACGTTTTTAGTGAGTTTTATTGAATCTTAAGTGCTTGTTCTATTAGTTGTTGGTTAGGTGACGTTGTTCATATCTTCTGTAGATTTTCAAATGGTGATCGGTTTACTTGTCCTGTTTTTAGTTGAACTTGAGTCTACGCCTTTCGACGTCGTTATAACAATGTACATGGGGCGTACACGTGGACATCTTTAGAATAATGTACATGTGGATAACAATAAAACAATGTACACGTGGATATACAACTATTCCTTAAAAAACATACACGAACACCAACATTCATGGACATTATTAGTATATGTACATTCAATGAACGTTATTAGTATTTGTCTGTGTACATCACCGATCTTTAGTTGTGTATATGTAGTTTTTCAAACACTTAACAAGCGTGTAGACCGTCTAGACATGTCCACGTGTACATTGATGCGGTTCTTCTAAGAAATATCCATGTGTACCCATAGTGACTGTCCCACGGGATTGGAAATGCTGCTGGACTTCTTTTGAGTGCAGTTCTTGTCCACCTAACATACACAAAACCATAGTCACATAGGAAAACTAAATAATCAATTGAGGATTAAAGCTTTACAAGCTTTTACAGATACTGATCATTAAAAAATATGATAGATTTACAAGGTAAATAGTTTACCACCATCCACGCTCTATTTTTAGCAGAGATCATAAGGTTCGTGTTTATGATTATATGCCATCAAAAATTTGTAACTGAATTAAAAAAAAAAAGACTAAAGATCTTGTCAAACGAACCTAAAGGAAGCAATATGCACCTTTGAGAACCATGCCATTCACAAACCCAACTTCAGAGGTTCATGGTGGAATCGCCAATTGCCGACTCTAAGATGAGAAGAGGAGTTCAATTTTGGCTTGAATACACCGTAATACATGTTCTGGATAGGAAGTCTGAGCCTGGAGGAAACGGCGGGGTGGAGGATCCAATTTCTCCCATAAACATGGTGGAGAAAACATCCTTAACCGTCCATAGGACCCAAATAGTTTCGCAAGTCTTACAACCCATTTGTAGGCATGATGGGTGAGCTCGTCTACATACTAATACGACCTAATGCTAACGCCTGGTGAATCAAGTAAGAATTGGTTGTTACACAAATATAAATCCGCGATTCGAAGAAAATCTGAATCAGAACTCACTCTAGGGTTTGGATGCTTGTTATCAGAGACACCACATTTCATTTTGTGGTTCTCAGATTTTTTTTCTTCATGGTAGAATCTGCTTTGCTAGCCCTGTGAGACGACATTAATTCGTCAACATCCATGGCGTCTGGTGAGAAGAAGATGAAGAAAAAAAAATATTTTATATTTATGTGGTTGTTATTGAATGTTAAAAGATAAAGAGAAAATTATTTTTTTAAACTTTAAAATCTTCGAAAAGAATATACTTCCATAATAAGTGAAATTACTCTTTGACGGAAAAAAAAGTCTAGCTTGTTGTGTTATAATTAGTTGAGGGTTTTATTATTTTTTTCTTACACTAAACTATATTAGTAGTAGAAACTGACCCGGTGTAATAAACACTCTAAAAGTGACCTACAATGTAAAACACTCTAAAAATATTCTCGCAAAGTGACATGTCTGACCAAGTTATCAGTCTTCCTAATATCTTGAAGGGACAACAAATTTCGACAAAATAGCAGTTTCTTGAATGACCTATAAAGGAAAATGGGGCTTTTAAAAAGTTTATTTTCTCGTAAAGATCTACCTGCCCTACGGAAGCTTTCACTGTTTTTACAGCGATGTCCCAATACAAAACAGCATAAGATGGAAAGAGGGTTTGACCCTAAAACTGTTGTTTACCCGAACCTCAATATTAACAGTACTACAACTATTCAGTTTTACTGCGAGCTCAACCTTGTTGAACAGCTCCCTAATTCTCTAAGAATTTGTTACAATGAAAGACATCTAAGGATCATCCAGATAGTCTACGATAGTCAAAGTATGATGACAATGACACAAGTTACATAACAATCAAGTACCTAGGGGAAAGCCAATGAGAGTTAACATTGACAAAACACTCAAGTCTATAATCATGTGTTACATAAATATTTTACTCCCTCCGTTTCATATTAAGTGTCATTTTAAAGAAATTTTTTTGTTACAAAATAAGTGTTGTTTTCGACTTTCGATGCAAAATTTATTAATTTTATGATGCAATTTATTTTTCTATTGGTTGAAATATGGTTAGATGTATAGATAATTGTGTTTTATATAGAAAATATGCAAAATTAATTGTTTTCTTAATTTGTGTGCAAAAACATAAAGTGACAATTATAATGAAACAAAGGAGAGTATTATACAACCTTGACATGGATGGATGGGAATAAATGAGGCAGCTGCTCTTCTCTTCTCTTCTCACACTTAATATATGAAATACGTGAAAATAAATGAGTATGAATAATTATCTTTAAAAAATATGTAATATATATTCTTTACCAAAGTTTTTACTAAATTCAACTATCACTTGACCTTGAAACCCCAAGTACAGAGTACAGATACTCACGTTACAACCTGTAATATATTCTCAAACAACTAATCAACCAAACAGGCTTGCTTTTCTCTCAAAATCAACAACAGAGAAAACACCATATATTGTCGAGAAAACACTCAAGTTACAACCTGTAATAAATGTTTTTCTCACCACAAGTTCCTCTGTATAATCTCAACATCAACAACAGAGCAAATATCACATTTGACTCAAGAGCACAGTCAATATATAGAAAACCCGTGGTTCCATAACATGATAAGATATTAAGACATGTACATAAGAATTTTGACACGGTATATAAGGGTATAAATTCTGACTTTCAACATATATAAACTTAAAACCCCTGACTCATAAATATTACCTCCCCACTGTCATCTTTCATACATATAAGACTCTCCTTCCAGCAAGAAGAAACGTCTCTTAAGAACTTTTCCTTCTCGGGTGAATTACCATTTGATTTCCTTCGAATAGGTCCGGTAAGTAACCCTCCAGGTCATCTGGTGTGTACTTTATGTACTTCCCCGCATGCCTACCACCTTCAAGTTGACTCTTGTTCCTTCCAAAGAATACCCGGTAAGCCCTAATCACTTGGTCTTGTATTGATATTCTCAGTTCTTCACGAAGTTGAGGATCCGGGACCTTCCAAGCTGTTTGAAGCCTGTATAACTCTTCAAAACTAGCATTAAAACCTTTGAATCTCTCCTTTAAGGCCATCTTCGAGGCACTACTTGAACTGTTGCTTCTTTGTCCATAACTTGGGCTACCACTTGAGCCTCCACCCATACTCTCGTCCCTTAAAGCAGCTAGCACCTTGCTCCACGAAGCCCTGAGGTAGCCAGTAGCATACTTACTTATCTGCCCTCTTCGTTTCCTAACCCAACTGTCACCCAAGAGTTTACCGAGCTCAGAGTCTTTCACCTTCTGAACGATGTAGTAAATATTGTTCATCAAGAACACAGACTGCAGCCCACCATCCTCATACAGCTTTGATTTCTCTTCCAGATTTGATTCTAAGCAGGTGATCAACCTCAGCATCCGCTTAGCAAGAGGAGACATCTCCTCTTTACCATCATCCCTACATAAACCATCCGACTCATCGTTCTCCAGAAGCAAAGTTAAGGTAGCCGCGTAATCCACAATCAGTTTCATGTAGTTCATCACATAACGTATCATGGGATGAACCTCACCGTTTGTCGTTGGTTTCTTTGAAGTTTCGTTCCTCACATTATTCTCAAACTCAACAAGCGTCCCTCTCGCAGCATCACCTAACGCTTCCAAAACACCTTTAGCCTCATTACAGACAAAAGAGTCAGTTACCATCACCTCTAGAGTCTGCGAGACATTAGCCAAAGCATCATACATATCCAGAATCCTAAACAGCTTCTCTGATGATCTTTTTCCTATAGCCACAGCCTCTCCGAAGTTCAACAGCTGCATCACACAGCTTTTAGTTGTCTCGTTGAAACAGACTTCTTTGCTAGACTCTGAACCATTGAAAATCTCGTCGCATAGCTTCTTCTCACCAGCAACAAGAACCCTAACAGTGATCTTCATAGCTTGAATCCACTTCTTCATCTTCTCATCCATAGATTTCCAATCAATCTTGTGCACTTCCTCTATACTCAGCTTCTCCACATCAAGAATCATCAAGCATTCGTCCAAGGCATCACGCCTTACCGTGCTATACACCTGAACACACTCCTTCTCGTAGCCAGCTCGAATCATCCTCTCCGCAATCTCTTTCAAATCTTCAACAGCAGTAGGGTTAATCAAATCAACCCAAAGATCACAGCCTATGCTCCCTCCTCTCTCATGGAACAGCCTCCTCCTACTCCCACTACCACTGCCATCTCCATCACCATTAGCAACCAATCCAAAATTCTCAAAATCCTCAACAACATCGCCATCTGCGAAGGACAAGGTAACACGACGCATCGAGCCGTAGAGTCCTCTCAGCGTCGAGAGGAACGGTGTTTCGGATCAATATCCGTCTAAACTCATCTTCAAGCAGAGACATAGCCATCTGCAAAGCACTATCAGCTCGGTCTACCATATCAGGCTTGTTCTCGGAGGAAAGATCCACAAGTAGAGAGATAATCTCATCAACAGCTGATAGAAACTCCGTCGCTTCCTCCGGAGATCCGTCGAAAGAAAGAGAAAACGAAGAGGAGCGGTGGTTACCAGACGATGAAGACGAGTGGCGAGAGGAATCGTTACCACCGTCCCAGCGGTTGATAACCGTTTCGGCGGCTTCTAAACGAGCCAAAAGAGCGTCGTTTTGGTCCGTCATCACCGTTTTGATATTGGACAAGCGGTTATCGAAGCTGGAGAAGATGAGCATCATATCTTCGCGAACCTCCTTCGGTGTGTTGAGACTCTTAACGATCTGTTGCGCCGTCGCGAGAACACGATCCTCAGCTCCCACCATTGGATCCTGCTCCGGCGCTGATGTTTGCCGCCGGGGTTGTTGTCGCGGCCATCTTCCAAGAGGCTTTTCTCCAACACGCCTGGTAGATACAAATACACAATTGAGAGAGGAAGGTGAAATCGGGTTATGAACAGCTGAAGATTTGAGGGAAATCGAACAAGGGAGGAGCTAGGGTTTGAGAGGAACAAGGACAGCTCAAAGAGAAGACAAAAGGGGACTCTGGTCTTCCCAGAAAAAAAAAAGTCTTTTACGTTTTCGTTGACCCAATCATAGTTACGTTTTTTGGTATAATGCCGGTCCTTTCCGGTTTACTACTCTTTCATTTTTACTTTTGAAATGGACAACAAATACAGTGATGTTTTGATTTCGACCCTAAACTACTACTAGTTTTTGATCCGCATCGTGAAAACGTGGATATTTTTTCATTTCTAAGTTTTACATAAATGTGTCAAATATAAATACATTGCATTTTTAATATATATTATTAAATTTTCATTCAAATGCCGGAAAGCATATAAAATTCAACATTTTAGAAAATTGTTCATTTTTATATGGAGTTCAACGTTATATTTTGAATCAATAATCTATTAAATTAGAGCTTTATAATTTTTTTTGTGATATTTTATATGGACCATCTATTAAAAGTTAATTAAAATATACATAATTTAATTATTAATATCTTTTAATATATTAATCAAAAGTAATTAACAACTTTTTAAAAAAATTCTAACAATATCTTTTTAGATTTTTTTTTTAAAAATTCTTTTTGTAATTTATTAATATAAATTATAATTAATCACTAAAATATAATTATAAATTAACATTAATTCAGTTTAGATTTAAAACATATAATGTATTTTAATTATATTTTAGTGACAATTACAAATTAAAATAATTATTTCAAAGTATATTTAAATTTTTTTGGTTAGAATTAAGAATTTATTCATATTTTAAATAAAAAGATATTAAATTATATCTATCTATTAAATTTGAGTCATATTTTTCTTTTATGTGTTATTGTTTTTTTTAATTTTGGACTATTAAACATATGTTCATCTATATTATTTAAATTACAATGATATAGCATATTTATTTATACATGTAATTTATCATAAATATGTTTAAACAATTTAAATAAATTAGTCATTAGTCCGAAACCAACCCACATATATTTCGCAAATAAAATCACATCTACATAATAAACAATTCACATTCCTTAATGTTTATAATTTTTCAAAAAACTAATCAGTTATAATGAAATCATATATATTAAATCTATTTTTAACATATCAGATATTCACTAATATATTCAACGAAAAAGCGTAAAAATACATTCAAAATAGATCATATAAATATTAATTTTCTAAAAGATCTCAAACAATATGAAAACTGAATAGAAAATTAAGATTAAGGTTACTAGGTCAAAATGACACATTTAAAGTTAGAGTTGAATGTAAACTTCTCGATGTCACTTCATATACAAATACTTATATTATATATTAAGAGCTCTGTGACGACATATGATTCTTTCAGAAAGTCGAAACAACAAACTTAAATAATCTATGAGTAAAATAGATGTTTAACTATAAAAAATAAAACTTAATCCGCGCATGGCGCGGGTTTCTATTCTAGTTATTTATTAAATGAGTCTGATTTACTTTCAAATTACGGAATTCTTTTTTTTAAATGTCAATATTAAATAGAAAATATATTTTAATAATAAAATTATATTTTTAATATTGATTATCTATTAGAATTTTGAATTTGTTGATTTTTATGGTTTAAAAATAATCATCGATGTTGAAAAGTCTTACTATATAAAAGAGAGTTTTTCTTCAATTATGGTGATACCACATCATCAATTGGTAAAATCACAAGTTCACATGTGTCCTAGCTGAGTTTTGGTTTTCGTTTTTGTTAAACATGCTAATTGGCTTCTCCTAACAATTAATGGGCCCTTTTAGATTTTGTTAGTATTGAAATGCAACCCAATTGAGAGATACATATATTGTTTTCACCAATGACGATATCAAAAATTAAGGTTCATGTTCACTAACAGTACCCCAACAATGGATTTTCGAGATATTGAGTGAGTCAAATCGATGTGAAGAATCTTTGTGTCAAGCTTCAGTCGAGTCATTTCATATTTGGTTCCAATCCTCTAAAACATTATTGAGTTATTGATTCATCGCTTCTATCGAACTTCTTAACTCCATCCACCCATGTCCAAGCAACGATCTAACATTCAATGCAACTTATCTTCTCTACAAAGCGTTGTATCTACAACTATACAAGGTTTCAGACTTCATCATGTGAACATCAGCCCAAATCACCAAATCAAAGCCTTTCCAAACACCCCTCCGAAATCCAATCATGGAATCAAAAAATCAACATGTACTGCTTATATCTTTCTGGAATATCTTTGTCCTCTAGATTTTGTTTCCGTCACATCGGATCGAAGTGAGATGTGGTTGATCGAAACGGATAAATGGACGCTACATTCCATGTCTCAGAGCTCTGTCATTGGAAAAGCCAGCATCGAACTCTGCCACCATAGGGAAAAATTCCAAGACCACACCAATCATTATACATGTTATGCTTCTTTCTCCAATAATCCTCTTGCAAAGGTTCATTCATGATCTTCATAAGATACGTTCGTTTTAAGAAGTTGCATCAGTTTTTTAACATGTTTTCTCTTTCGCCTTTTTTCCAGAAACCAAAAAGGGTTACTCATCATGTCTTAGAGTTCATGCAACCAAAATATGAGATTACAAATGCAACAAACAATGACAAATACCCTCTCCTCTACGGTGTTATTAATCACCAATGTTACCTTTTTCAAAAGGTGTCATTTTATTTCTACGACAAGTTGCATCACAGCTCATTTACTGAAACTGATTTGAGTTTTAAGTGGAATCATTAGAAGCTATGAAATGGCAGAGAATATCATGGCGATGCGTGTAATCTAAAATACATCACAATTCAAGCATTGTTCAAGTTCAGTTCCATTTCTTTCAAGATTTTGATGCAAACTGCGAGAGGCGAAGGTATCCACACGGTTTCTCTACAATAACATTAGTTAAATATGTGTTTATCTCTGCCTATGTGTTTTTAGAGGATGGTCTCTTAATGTGTGGAGTATCACGTTACCATGGTATCAAAGCCTTGGGATCATGCTTGGTGCCACTAAAATATTGTCTTATTTACATTAAACTTGGTAAAACTCTTTAAACCAAAAAAAAAACATTAGAGGAAACTTGGTCAATTCTGATCATTTTGGATTGTTCTCGAAAGTTATGACATGATGATGATTTTTCATAAAATATCGAGTCTTAGTCTTGCAAGAGAAAGACCTCAAGGAGACAATAATCACGTCCAACTGCAGTAATTAACTAATACTTCTTTGGTTTCTTGGGTTGATTGTGCCATTAGTGTTATTGGTATATACTCAGTTAGGTTTGTCATGGTGTACACAGTTTTAAGATGATGAAATGTTCCCCAAGAAAATGATGAATCGTTTAGTATTTCTACTTCTTCATAATTTATCTACATTCACTTTTACAAATTTGAAACACAATGTCTATGCAGCTCTAATTACGTGCAGACATGCCAATCTTCAGTTAAAGAGGGATCTCGATGGGCTTCGGTGTTGTGCTCAACCAGATAACAACCCGATGCCCGAACCAATGAGAGAAACAAAACCTGACACTGAAACCTGATGATTGATGGCTCCACAATAACTACGCAACTGCAGACCATGGATTTTGGGTAGACTTGCTGATCTTTGTTTTAAAAAAAAACCATTATGATCGGGCCAAGTTGAAGGATTGTGGTGGAAACTTGGATGACTATTATCGGAGAACCAGAGAGTGAGATTGTTAGATGGCCATGAGAAAGGAAAGTAGTGAAGTAAGAAGCAAGAGTCGAGCCACATGATATGTGGGGGGGAGGAGTTAGTGTTTGAAGTACAATTTTTGTGTTTTGAAGTTTTTTTGCAAGTTTCCTACCATATGTAATCAATTAAAGTCAATTTAGTGGTTCATGCGAGTAATTGGTTTGTCAATATATCAATGACACTATCACTTAATCTATATCCAAATCCCAAATCTTGGTTTGTTAAAATTATAGAATAAAGGATAAGCTTCATATAAATTCTAATACTTGAACATGTTATTTGTATTGCTTATGTATTTATTTCGTTATCCAAACGAAACACGAACAAATGTACTCAAGTATGCCATGAACTTTATAATTCATACATGCTTTACATTTTCTCAACTCTCACACTCCCAAAAATTTAAAGTGTAAAAAACGAGAAAATAACTATGGACTGATGACGTCTTTAGCTTTATAGTTTTCTTCAAAAAATTAAACTAAAGTAAAATAATCTTAAAGTAATATAAAATATTTTTTAAAATCAGCTATATAAGTTAAGTTTATATCACTTCAGTGTAACTAAAAGAATACTTTCAAATTGATTAATTCAGCTTTATGTTTAAATTAATTTATTTTAGAGGTTTCACCTACCGTAAAATGTTGTATTATTCTTCTTCTTCTTCATACCAAAAAGGACAAACCTTAACCATTGAACACTATCACAAACAATAAAATAAGAATCAAAAAGGTCATACATTTAACCTTGTTACACATAAGTTGAATATACATTTTTATAGAATCTATAACATATAAAACATAGCAAAATACATATTCAAATTTATTGATACGCTTTTAAGGAATGAAATATGAGATCATGTAATGATAAAATCTCGCAAAAACAAGATAAATTAGTGAGATTTAATATATAAGAGAAAATGAGAAATGAATTATAAAAAGTAGGTGTTTGAGTTGAAAAAGAGACTAAGAGAGGTGAAGAGATTTTTAGAGTGAGAAAAATTACATATATTGCAGCCCATATTGAGAGAAGAAAGCAGAATGTTGAATTCTCTTACTATATGGAGACAAAATCATCGCAGTTAGGTAAATATTTTTGACATAGAATAGACTCCCGAGAATTCTTCTAAGAGAGAGACTGTACAACACAAATTATGAGTTTTCTGGAAAGTCTGTCCAAAACCTTACTAATCTAATACATGAGAAGACTTGTGGAAGACTTCCCGGAAGACTTCGCGAATTACGCTGGGCGAGAGTCTGTTCATAGATCGCATATTATGAAGTCTTAACTGAAAACATGCCCATATAATCTAAGATACATGAGAATATCTTCTTGAAGACTTCCGGAAGACTTCTAGCAGACATTCTGGAATGACTATGTAGAAGACTGCATTAGGCACGACAATCTCTAGAGATGCATAATATGAAAGTCTTTGGAAGTCTTTTCGAAGTCTTGCGATCCTATTATGCAAATAACTACTAAATATAGCCACTTCATTAAACCTAAAATAAACTTATTAATGTAGACATTAATATATTACAAAGTAACACATATAGTGTTATTTATTTTGTTCAACAAATTAAGATCTCAAAATTTACACCCTAAAAATACAAACATATACGTAAACATATAAGATTATCACAACGCTAAACCAAAAAACTATCATGAGCTCTAAATCTATCATTCACTCATCTATGTTGAAATATTCGAATTTTGAGTGATTTTTAAGATTACGACATCATTATATTCATGTTTACTAGTATAGTACATGTGATTTTCAGTTTTTTTCCTCTTGATAAAATTTTTATTATAAAAATTTTAAATTATTTTTAAGATTAAGTGAATACAGAGAACTAATACAGAGAAGATTTTTCAATCAGACGAAAATGTTATAATGGTTAGATTGAAGAATTTTTTTTGTTTGCTCATTGTACTTCCAATAGTCTTTTGAGTTACTTTTCATTTGATTGACATTTGCGTACCACATTTTGCATAGTTGTAAATCAAATTTTAGTCATTGTTTAGCAAATGTCTCGCTTTTATAAAGAAGAGCTATATAATATCAGATAAATTGACTGATTAGAATAAAAAATAATGCAAAAGGAATAACTAAAAATTTATTGTTGAGAAAACCAACACAATAATATAAAAAACACCAATAACAAACCGCGTAGCAGAAGCTATAATTGTAATTATAGCGTAAAGCCTAAAAGTTTAAGAGAAACATATTATCTTGTGTTCTTTTCATCTTTTTAAGGATTAATCTATTTGTCCCTCACAAAGCAAATGTCACGATCTGCAGGCACTCACCCTTACGCTTTAATCCATCAGATTGGAAGCTTCAGTAGATCATTCCAATACGTCTGCAATCCATAAACAATACGCACGCCTAAAAGTACAAAATATTAAATAATCAAGACACTACATAAAATATTTATAAAATTCATAAAACAAACACAAAGAGAGAGATAAATACCTGCAGTAAACTTTCAGTTACCCACTTACTAATCAAAATCTTCTCATAGGAAATTATTTCACTAAAAAGACGTTTTACGACTCCTCAATATCAGCTGATACATTAAGCTTAAGAAATAATGTTTACCAATAAGTCTAACCAACGCAAGGGCAACGATAGAACAATGCGTCTCCTACTGAAGACAAAATAACATAAAATATCAAATAAGCAAACCAAAATAAATAAATAATAAATAAGTTAAAATTAATAAACACAACATACTCAGAAAACTTCTTCGGCAAGGTCCATGACGCGAGTACTACGGAGAAAAGGAACAACAACATTATCAAAACAAATAAAGTTAGCAGTACTCTCCGGTGCTGATCAGTACACAAAGGACAAGTTTAAACCTACAAGAATTACAAAAATTATATAAATATTAAATAATATTCATGTAAAAGATACATGAGTATTATCATTAAGCATGACATACCTAGCGAACATTAAGAGACGTTTCCATTGCATTCCACGCTAAGCTCAAGATTTGGAATTTGATAGGTTGCTGCAGTTATGGATATTTGGTTTGTGTATTTGTGTTACACATGGAAAATGATATATTGACACATACTTCAGAGAAATAATAAAAAGAAACGTCAAGAATGTGATGACTGGGATATTTTTATATGTTTGATTCACAAATATGCTTTAAATAAGCAATATAGATCACGAATTGGAAGATTGGTGATGCTAAAATATAGAAATAATATATTAGATAATAGAAAAAGATTATTGGATATATACCTTGGTTTTTTCTAGAATTAGGCTAGGGTTTTCATATCACATAAACATATAGGAGAATTTTGGAGTTTCAGAAAGTGAGTGATTTTGTAGACGTGATCAATAAAGTTGGTTCACGCAATTGGGTGTCTTAGGAATCGATCTGTGTCGAATCGTGTAATTCGAATCAAAAGTTTGTAATAGATTGTGTAAAGTATTCTAATAAAAGAGATACATTTTCTTGGAATTACTTTGTGACTTGTGTTTCGCCTGAATACAAAGAAACAAAGGTGGACTATCATCATCAAGTTCATCCTCACATAGATGTCGTCTACATTTACAACACGCAACAAAATACCACTTTGGAGTTGGTTTCAATGAAAACAATCTTGCAAGCGTAACATATATTTCCCACATATAAAAAAAAAACAATTTTTTATAAAACTGAAATACATCGATAATTTCAGTCGACATTCATTAGCTATAACCAAAAATATTTAATAAACACAACACAACCTCATTCGATACATTCAATCAACGCATAGATTTTATTGGATGCTTAATGAAAATCTCGTCATAATAAATCTACTTTGAGAGATGTTGATTTTGGAATCAAAATCTTCTTAGTAATGACTAAATCATTATTAGGAAATTTGGATTTGAAATCAAAAACTTCTTGTAGTTGTGGATCAAAAAGAATTCAGTGGCATTGAACAGCATTACAAACAATCCACAGCTCCTAAAACCATCAACAAAATATTAACAGCCAGTAAACATTACATATTATCAATAAATTTGATCTTAGAAAAATCTGAAAAGTACCTCTGAATTCTCGCACAACAAACAAATCGAAAGCAACACATATAAGATTTTTTCCTTTTGCCATAGATC
Organism: Moricandia arvensis; assembly: GCA_905132765.1. Lineage (NCBI taxonomy): Eukaryota > Viridiplantae > Streptophyta > Magnoliopsida > Brassicales > Brassicaceae > Moricandia > Moricandia arvensis. The sequence continues at coordinate 77,125 of CAJHQP010001959.1, read as the reverse complement.
TTCTAAAGGTCTAAAAACACAAAATTTTCCATAAGATTTTTCCTTTGCCCATAAGGTCCAACATTGATAACTTCACCAAATAACATCTAAAACACAAAATATTAGAATGAGGAACATGTGCAAAAAAACTAAATTAGACACATCGATAAAAACACAATATGATATAAATAAAACTTACCGACTAAGACTTCTTTTTCATATTGACGTCCCAATATTTCCTTAAATTCTTTGAAATAATTATTTTTCAACTCTTTCGGAAATCATCACGAGTAATTTTGGTTGTTCTATAGAAGTTTATTTTGAAAGGTAGAGGATTCTTTCTATATTCAGTGGTATAGTCACCTATGGTGAAAGTAATTAGAACAAAAGAATCTCCTTGAGATAACTTAGATTGAAAGTTAGCAAGAGAATGTTCCTCAATAGAAGCATAATTCCTCGTCCTCTAAAAAGAATAAATTACAAAAAAAGTGACTAAAATTAAATTGCATAACTAATAATAATCAATAATGAAAATAAAATATTATACTTACAACGGTATCAACCAACACCAATTCAATTGAAACAATTATTGATTTTTTTCATGTATTCCAAAGTTTTAACACTTTAACTTTAATTTTGTAGCAATTGGTAACCAAATTAATATCTTCAGTAAGAACAAGAGAAGCGGGTTTTCTTTTTTAAAAAAAAGACATAGTTTGTATATTTTTGCAGAGAAGTATTATAAATTTTGTGTGTAGCTTTTGTTTTTGAGGTGACGTAAAAGAAAAAAAACTTCAAACGATATATATATTTATGGCTACACTGAGTCGATGGTCTTTTTTAATATGTATTATATTTGTTTTATTTAATTAAGTGGTTTTTTGATATTTTAGTTATTTAAAGATTACTTAGACATTATCCATTTTATCGTGGTAATATAAAATATAAAAATAATATATATTATCTATAATGTAATTATCCCTTAGCCAGGTAAATATTTACTATGTTCACTTTTTCAAATAAATTATTTACAAATATATATTTTGTTTTACATAAAAATTAAAAATATAACAAATAATTAAAATTATTTATAATCAAGGAGAAAGTGACACAAAGCAGCTAAAATTAATTAAAATATGAAAATAAGAAAAATAACTTATAATAAGGATAAAGTAACAACTAAAGCAACTAAAATTAATTAAAATATGACAAATAAAGCAAAATACCTATAATCAAAGAGAAAATGATAACTAAGCAAAATCACTTCTCAAATAGTATTATATATAGATCATTACATAATTATTGTTTCTATTGTAAGTGAATGGGTGAGATGTCACTGAATTAGTTTGGCTTTATTATAAAGACAACTAGATTTTAACCGCGCGCGTAAGATATTTATATTTAAGTTTTTATGATAAATTGATAAAATATTTATTACTATTTAGTGTTTGTATTATGTAACCTTAATACTATTAATATATAATTATAATATATTTAATCATATATTTTTATGAAAAATATGTATTATATATAATTTATTTGCATTTTAATATATATTTTAAATAATTTAATCATATAAGAATCAAATTAGAATAATATTTCTATTTAACCTAATTCATTAATTTTTTGATGTTTTCTAATGAAAATAAATTAAATTTTATTTATAATTCTCATTGATCAAAATTTATTTTAAAGATCTTGTAATTTAAAATAAGCTACCTTTCTTTTATTTAATTTACAATCATAAACCAGTAACTCTAAACAAGAAAAATCATATAATCATATAATAAAATTTTTAATCTTGTATAATTATTTTATTAAAATTAAATTTATATATCTAACTTTATAAATTAAAATAATATGTAATAAAAATATTGATTCTTTATTTAAATTTAAATAATAATAAATTATAATATTTTAATAATAATTATGAATTTTATGAATTATTAAATTTGATAATCAAAAGATTTTATACGATTTTGTTAAATTAAAATAGGAAATATTCAAAAATAAATAGTGTTATAGTAGAATATTCTTATGTGTGATAATATATTTTATTCAAAAGATCTAATATATAAATATTTTTTAATATAATAAAAGATACTAATGAAATGGTCTAATGACTTTTTATCAGTAGATAAAAATATGACTCTATTTTAATAGATTACATATAATAAAAAAGGACATTGTTTGCATTTTTTTATTTTCGTGTATCTATTGGTTAATAATTTATTAATTTAAATTGGTTTAGGTGAGCTTTGAATTTTCGTACAATTTTGAATCAGAATTTGCCATCGCCCAATTCATATTTGGTGAGATGATTTATCTAATCATTGCAACTTAAGCAAGTTAGTTACTGTAAAACAAATATATACTCATAATACATTATGAAACTTCTGTTTTGAGTTACTCGATATATGGTGTTGAAGATTGATTGCATCCCTACACAAGGCCATCGGCGTAAAAAGCCGGTCCACCAGACTCGGGCGTGGTTCAGTTACAACCTGAGCAGACAGAAGAAAGGAGCGCCGGCTCGGCCCGAAGCCGATAGCAACAAACTGGAAATGTCGCGCGACCAAAAGAAAGTTGAGTTCGGCGTGTTGAGCTTAACTAAGCTGAGCTCGACTTTGGCCGCATTAACCAATCGCTCGACTCACAAGGAGGGCCCGACCCGGTTAAGGGACGAACTACACACTAGGTAGAACAAGTCAGACAAAGGTTATAAAAGAAGGTCAAATAACAAGAGCAAAGGGGACATGAGAAAACGGCTAGAAAACTAGGGTTTACACTTTCCTATTTTCGGCTAAACTTAGTTCCCTCAGATATTTAGAGTTTGTTCACGGACTTTCCATAAATAAAATATCATTCTTAGTTATATAACATCTTTGAAGTAAGCCCACAAATCGAGTAAGATTTCCTCTCAACCTTATCGTCTAGCTCAGATCTAACATTTGGTCCCCACCGTGGGGCTCAACTAAAGTAAGGTTATGACTTGAATAATGAACTCCGACGAAGTCACTACCGAAGCAAACCCACTGCCTGTTGTCTTTGGCCCTACCATGACAGAAATCACGGATGCAATCTTGGCGAGTTTCGCTCAGCAGAACGAGATACAAAAGCCGACGAACGAGCGTCTTGACATCCTCGCCGCCGCCATAACCCCTGCTCCTGGGACCTCCCAGAAACCTACCTACGGTCCGCCGGCAGCTCTTCTCTGTAAACCCCCTTAATGGTGTGCCCGAACCAGCTACCACTGCGCCGGAACAAGCAACGTTCGGCCCCGAACCGCATCTCGACAGCTTGGACCCACAACAAGCCGACAAATTGCTCAACTCCAAAACTTGCTGTGGGACATAAAATCCAAGATCCACCGAGTAATCAGCTCAGCCCCGAGATCGAGAGGGTCCTCGAGGCTACCTTGCGTAAGCCCTTTACCCCGGCGGATTACCGACGTCAAGATTCGCTTAACGAATAAAATCTGAATCCAGCCATAAAGCGGCGATTCAGATCCTACCGACCATATGACAACTTTCAACATCGTCGTCGCCCGAGCCCCACTTCACCGACGAAGAGAAGATGGCTGGGTCTTGCCAACTTTTCGTCGAGACCCTCTATGGACGGCCTTGACATGGTTCTCTCACTTAGTAGAGGGATCCATCGGCAACTTCCATGATCTCTCCACGGCGTTCTTGAAGCACTACGTTACGTTCACCCGCGACGGAGCTTCTATCTCCGATCTCTGGAAAATGTCCCAGTCCTCCACTGAGAGTCTCAAAGACTACATGGAGCGATTCAAGCAAGTGGTCTCAAAGGTTCACGTTACCGACAAAACTGCGGGTCAAGGCTTTTGCGACATACGTTGTGGCTAAATTCCGAGTCCGGAAAAACCTGTATTCACATTCCCACCAACTCTCTACAAGTATGCCCTCAATCGGCAAAAAAATCATAATTTTAGAAGAAGACAAGGGAGCATTCTACAACAAGCAGAATTTGGGAAAGCAAACAGCAGCGAATTCAGCAGATGGCGCTCTCGAACCGCGGGAGCATATACCCCCTCCAAAAACGACAAAAAAGACCATTGTATATGCCGTAGCCGCGACGACTCGCCTGGCACCGCGGTTCGTCGTCCGCGAGCCAGGTTGTAACATCTGGAAAAGGGACGCGGATGGAAGGTTATCCCTCCACGTACAGGCACATCAACAGTCCCACAGCGACCTTCGGACGAAAACAAGTACTGCGACTACCACAAATTTAAGGGCATGATACTTAGGAATGCAAAAAAATTGCATGAAATTTTGCTCACAGCCTTCTCTAGCCGTCAAACGAGCATCAGTCCTGCAAGCCAAAAACATCGAACAGAAAAAGAGCTGGTCCAAAAGTAAAACAAGAAAAAGAAACCCTAGAGCAGTATTGACATGTAACTTTCCACAAAGATCCGAGCCGACCGTCTCTCGACAACAGATGGCAATTCATCTTTCCGATGATGACAAACGAAATCTCGTTCAAAATATATTCACTATACTCGCTAGCCCTCCATCCCCGTCCTCTGACGAGGAACCACCCGAGAAAGACCTCCGGCACCTGCTCAAACGGAAAAGCACATGCTAGCCCACAGAGTCCCTGATTTGTGGGCGGATCCCTACGCCTGCATGAAAGGTCTGGCCAACCAAACGCCTACCTAGATCACTTTGTGAGGTCAACCCCATTGCACGGGATATAACCAAGAATGCGGGGAGGACGCCACCAATCCACAATACCATCGCTGATATATTCGTTCAACAAACGACTAGATGACCAGTAATCGATCCTGGCAGCCAAAAGACTTAAGCGCCTTTACTTTCCTTGAAAACCCTCGGTAATTCCCATCGATCGGGAACTTGCAAAGACACGTGCGACCAAAAATACTTAACCATAGTTTGAAGGCTATTTCCCTAGAAATCAAGGATACAAAGGAACTTCATATAGAACAAATCAAGTCCAGATAAGGGAAGTCTACTCAAATAAAACTGAAGCAACCATAAGAAAATAACTTTGGATTAAATCAGGACGCAAATCCTAACGTTACATCAACGACCTCCAATACAGAAGCCAAGTAAAAAAATAATCACAACACAGAGAAAAAGAACAAAAGACTACACAACAGCAGCCCATCTATGGCTGGGCTTCTTAATCTCCTTTCGGCTGCTCGGCCTCGATGATCAAAACGAAGACCTTTATTACAGGATTTTTCAAACACTTCCTTTAACTCAATGAAGGAAGAGGTTCATAAACATGTTGATCATCGATTTGAAAAGCTTGACAATCGCTTTGACAAGCTTGACAGTGAGACTGCACAACTCAAGCAGACAGTGACATCAGCTATAATGTCAAGAAAGGATGTCCCTGCATCAGAGAGTCATGTTCCTTCGACTGTGTGTAGCCCTCGTCCTAAGCGAAAGGTAAACAAGAAATGAAGTTTTGTTTGTAATCTTTTTGTAACATGTTGTAATCTTTTAGTTAAGTTGTTTCAGTATCAAACATAAGTCTATAATATTTTGTGCCACTTTGTAATTTTTGATATTTTGGACGTGTATTAATGTTGTTTTGGTTTGTCTTATTAGCAAGATGTATAAATTGACGAGGTTGAAATGGCTGATTTACTTGGGAATTTACATAATGTAAATGTGTCCCAATCTTCTAGCATTGATCTAGATATGGGAAATTTTTCACAAGATCAATCCCAAAATGTGAATATTGATGACCCAATGAAACGAGTAACCCTACTGACTAGTTTTAGGCCCAAGGAAACTTCGCGGCCATTCTTACGGGATTTAGATTTACATGAGGACCGTGTAGAAGACAGGATTAATCTTTGGTTTTTGTTCCCCGAAAAATATGGGCCAAACTGGTTGAATGGTCCTTCACTTCCAGTGAGTTTTTTTTTTAAATTTTATTTTTTGATAATAAAGCATCTAATAGCTTTTATATTTATCTCAAGGAACTTTAGATTGGACCTTCAACGTTTACAAGTGAGATGTTAGCACGTATAATGGGACATATGGAGTGGTTAATAACTTTGTAAGAGGATATAAATTTGTACTTTGTATGTTAATTGTTTTGGTCATGTGTAGAATGTTAATTGGAACTTTTCAGGAAATTGATGCCATGTTATTCTTATTCCAAGAGAGGACAACATTGCGACGAATGGAAGGTAGAAGACATGGTGTGTTTATTATTCTAGCTTGGTATAAATAACCTAAACAATTAACTATCAAATTAACCCTATTCTTAACACACAAATAAACTCTTGCCAAGAGAGATCAGGTGTAGTACTTAGGGATCGAATCCAGAGAGAGCATGACACACAATTGATTTCTTATTTATAAAGACTAAGCTAGGTAGATATATATATTTCAATAGCAATTAATCATTTTAAGGAAATATTCATTATCAAGAAGTATAGATGAAATATGAAAATATGATAATGATGCAAATATGAAAATATGTTTTTAAACTAACTAAAAGCAAATGTAAATATGCTAGACCTAGGGTTTCAGGATTAATGATTATAAGGAATAAGAAGCACAAAAAATGTAATTATTCTAGAACTCAAATATTAACTATTCTAACCCTTTTAACTCCAACTCTCGTATGCGAGTAAAAGGAAATACCGTCGATCGACGTTTAAGGCCTGATGTCTATCGATGGTGAAATCAGAAGGAAGTGTGAAGGAGATTTGATATGTTCACCAAGCTAATTAGACCACCACTCTCATGCGCCTAACAACCTAGTTTAGTGGAGTCTATTCTGGCACAAAAACCTACTCTCGTAGTCGTCCATGTCCTACTTTCGAGATCCTAGTTAGCTACTCTAGAATGCAAGCATTAAGCACAACTCAATTGATGGATATTATCTTAACCTAGGAAACCTACTTTTGGGCTAATCCATGACTACTATCATTCAACCCTAAATATAGTTGTTGACTACTCAGACATAATTAAAGTAAGAACAATAGTCTGAATATAATGCATAGATAAAATATTGAGATTCCCAATACAAATCTTCCTAAGGAGTTATGAATCTTCTTTCCTAGAAACCTTAATACTATAATAGAAAACTAAACTCTCTTCTCTCAACTCTCTCCAACTCTCCACACTCTTCTGTGTGCAATACATAAAGCATAAATATAAAACCCTAAAATCTAGGTCAAAAACTCATCCAAGGTATCTTTGTCATTTGTCTCTAACTTGGGCTTGAGATCGGATGTCTGTGGATTGGTTATCGATCGATGGCAAGTGTGCAACATCGATCCATCTTGGTCTTGTACCATCGACCGATGCCAAGATAGTGTCGTCGATCGACGACTGTCTTTTACTTTGACTCTCTCAATGATCAGCTATGGATTTTTCTCTTCAAAATGTTCCAAATCTCTTAGTATCTACACATATCTCCAAAATGTACCTAGACCTGTAAAGACCTTAAACTTAGTCTAGATTCACATAATAGACCCTAAACAGAGCCTATAACATGGCCTAAGACTGGTAATAATAAGGTTATATCAACTTCCCTAAAATTAACATTTTGCTTGTCTTCAACAAACAAGCCTGCGAAAGAGGTTTTGAAAGCCGAAGACTCACATAATGTCTAAGTATAACTGTCACCCTACTTTGTTGCAACCACATCTTATCAGTTCAATCACAGAGAAACTTTATATACCCTATCCTAGCATAGCAACCAAATCCATTCTACGAACAACTTAGCGAATACTAGTCTGACTCGTCCCTTTACTGATTTCATTTCTTTGCATAAAATAAAAGTGCAGGCTTTATCTTGGGAGTATCGATCAAAGGATATATGGATTCTTACCCCTGTAAGTATCTGAGCACATAGGTAGTCTTGCAGAAGCACAACTCTGATCCCTTTCCTCTCTCTCTTCTCACTTCTCTCAGTCAATGTCTCCCTTCTTTTGAGGGTATCATTTTTTTTTAACTGACTAAGATATTTGGATAGGTTTCCATGAATCAAGCCCTAATGGTTTTCGCCACCAGATCATGTTCACTTCTTTTTGACCTTATCTCTTTCTAGAATCATATGAATCAAGCTTTAATGGTTGTAGCCACCAAATCCTGTTCAACTTCTTCAATCTGAAGGGGAGAGAGAGAGGGGAATCAGAAGCACACAAACTTTTACCTTCCAGATTTGCAGAAGGAATCCGATCCAGTGTATACTAAGTCCCAAAGCAAGCAAAATATGTCAGGATTAGTATTGAAAATCAGCTTTGTTTCCTTCAAACTTTATAAGCAAGTGTGATATAGAGGCATGATGATCCACTTTGGTATCTCTAGTGATCTCTGCAAATAAATTCTAAGAATGGTGCTAAAGTGTGGTTAGTCAATAATAAATCTTGCTCATAGTCCTCTTCTTGACTCAATAAAACTTTTTGAAAAACTTATATAATTATAGAGATAAAACTCAAAAACAAATAAATAGCGTTAGGAACCTCCCCCAGACTTAAATTACACTGTCCCAGTGTAATCTGTCCCATATTGGTTAGGGAAAATCAAATCATAAGTAAAGAGTTTAAGTGTAAAACTCGATACCTTCCTCTGTAATCGGGCGTCAATCGATGGTAGGCATGTGTGGTCGATCGATGGTCGCGACCCATCGTTGACTGATGGTGCCTCTATGGTGTCGATCAATGGTGAACTTAAACAGTCTGTAAAAAGAAAGTAAAACTCGAAATAAATAGTAGTATAAGTAAAACTAAATAAAAACTTACTAAACAGTGGGTTGCCTCCAACTCATCGCTTGGTTATAGTCTTAAGCTCGACGTTTTAACTCTCTGTCTATAATGGAGGTGGATCAACACTTGGAAAAAAAGTGTCTACATCTTCTTTGCTCTTCTGAAACCATGTACCAACGAAGCTTCTATTGCCTCATCTCCTCTGGCTTTCTCATTCTTCATGATCTCCTTTGCAACCTCCATTGAATGCATCCTCCTTTGTGGAGTCTCAATACTGCGTTGTAGCATTCTAAGTCTGACAGTTGTAGTCTCTGATATATCCTCCAATTGTTGAGAGATATCTTCTTTCATCAGGCTTTGAGAAAAAGTGATTTCATCGAACCTGTCTTCCAATTGTTTTTCTGCTGCGGACTTCTGTATGTCGAACTCAGTATCGATCGATGGCTTGATGCCGCCGTCGATCGATGTCACTATGTCTGCTCCAATCGCATGCTGTCTTTGAGAAATAGCCAAATCTTGTTTCATCTCATCCATGCGTGTAGTCAAACCGGTGAGACACATGTCTATAGGATAGTAGACATCACCAAGCCTCTTGTAGAAATCATCTAGTGACATATCTTGAGCTTTGTAGATCACTTGCAAAATTTCATCAATCTCTGCTCTGCTGTATGTCTCTTGCTTCTTCATAGACATAGCGATCTTTTCTGCATGTTCTAGTAAACATATGTAGCTTTGCTCAAACATAGTAGCTCTTTCTAGAACTGCCCTGATGTCTTCTTCTTGCACATTCACTACTATTCGTCAATTGCTTGTACATAGCCATTCTCTTCTCTGTGGATGCCATACTCCTCTTTCTTTTCCTAATGGAAAATTCTCCTGCCATTAGCATCATAAGCTCTCTGTCCATGCTCTATATGACCATCAATCAGTAGTGGGTTTATCCAATCGACCGATCATGGATTTCATGAACCAAAAGGATTAGAGGTGCAAAACTGGTTCACCCCTGGAATGGTGTCGATCGATGCATGATGCATGTCATCGATCGATGTTTGATATTTGGGAATGTATGGATCATTGTGGATCGACACGTTCCTCTGTTCCACGTTGTCGATCGATGGTTGTTTTCCAAATAAAGTTCATGATCCAGTAGCCATAACAAGTGGGTTTGTACATCCTCCTTAGGTATTTTTAGAATTCTTCCATAGATTGTTCGTGCACGTCCTTCTGTATCTCTAAAAATTCCAAACTCATCTGGTCTGAGATAACTATCACTTGTATCTTCTGCTCTTGCTTCTTGTTCTAGTTTGAGTCTAATATTGTTTGAAGGCAACGAGATGCCGTCGATTGATGCTTGATTATCCACTTTTGGTTTTATTACCTAGCCAGCGTCTTTCATTGCTAGGCCGCGATACTCAATCAGCTCTTCCTCTCTGTAATCTGCATTGTGTTCTTCATAAGCTTCACTGTATCCTTGGTATGCCTGATGGGTGTCGATCGATGGTCTATGGTGACATGAATAATTCTGACATTCATAGCTCTTGCGTGACCGTCTTGATCTCTCATAATACCAAACTCATCTGGTTATAGATAACAATACTTCCTTTCTCGTTCTGCAGCTGAATCCAGTTCGGACTCTGAGTTACTACCAGTGTCGACTGATGGTGAATGGTTACCATCGATTGACGTCGAGTTCCCGAGTTCATGGGAAACATGAAAAACACCATCCTCTTCCATAGCCGTACCTCGGTATTTGATTATCTCTTTTTGTCTGTAGTCTTCATCGTACTTGAGGTAAGCTGGGTTGTAATCGAGATCTGCATGCTAAGTGTTGATCAATTATGAAGGGTGGATGTCGATCAATAAGAAGTCTTAGGCGTCAATCGATTGTTCTGGCTGGGTATCTATCGATGCTCCTTCTTCTGATTCCTCACTGAACTCGTAATTACAGAAGCATGTAGCCACAAGCTCGACATCATTAAATAATTCAATCCGAGTAACTTTGCTCTTATTCTTAATAGGTTCATAAAAAATATTCTGATCAATTAGAGATAGATACAAATCATATCGCATATAGCTCCCACGTGGCCATGAATGCTCTACCAAGTAGTAGCGAAGATTTCTAGTCTATCCTGATGTCCATCACATGGAAGTCTACTGGGTATAGGGAATTGTTAATCTGCACTGGAACATCTGTTACCATCCCTCCTGAGTTCACTCTTAAGTAGTCTACAAACGTAAACGAATCATTGGAGGGTTCCACTCTCAGGTTCAGCTCCTCTTCCATAGACTTTGGCATAATACTCAGTGACGATCCAGTGTCACAAAAGGCATTGGGATATTCGTGGCCTTTGATGAAGCATGGGATCACGAACTTTCCAGGAACACTTTTCTTTTTCAGACAAGTCATTTGCTTCATCCTCTCTCTGAGGTGATTGAACATGATTTCTATATCATCATCTGTCTCCCTTGTTGCCCTGTAAAACATCCACAATCTGTGAGTATAATAAGTTTCATCAAAAGAGGTATCTAGAGGAATTTTTAGAACTCCTTTAGCAAAGATATCCATCTCCTTTACATTGGTTTCTCTACGTTGATGTTTGGGGATCTTTTGCCTCCTTTTGAGTGTCCTTCATCTTCTCTATCAATATCCATAGTTTCAGATGTGTTTGTATTTTGTTCAGAAACTGTCACGGTCGGACGCACAATCAAGCTTGCATTGAGGTTCGGTAGTCGAAGTGGTTGCCTCATCTGTCGATCGATGCTGAGGTCGCACTGTCGATTTATACATACATCACTCTGTCGGTCGATGATTGGACGTCTGTGTCAATCGATGTTAGTCGATTCACACGAAGCCACATATATTGTGGGCTTCACCATCAATCAATGCTCATTGCTCAGTGTCGTTCGAATCTGATGAGAAGTGCCGAGTGACATGGAGTTTTCCACACGCAAATCGCGTTCTTGGAGCTTCTCTCTCTCTTAACTTCCTGCCAGAAATCATCATCAGTCAATGCATTGACGTGGTGATTTTTTTCCAGCCACTATTTTCTCCTTTATCAAGCTCTCATGCCACCTAATGGTTTTGCTCGTCTGCATCACTTGATTCTCCAACTTCTTCACATGGGTGTGTTTTTCGAATTTGGTATTGAGGTTGAGGTACAGACCATCTATTTTTCCATTGAAATCCACTGTCATCTTCTGCTGTCCCTCTAATACTCTACTAACCATTGCTTCGATCTTGCTTTCTAGAGCTTCTGGAGGAGGATTCTGGTAGTAGGAAAATCCATAAGTCATGTTGTTCTTGAAGGGCCTTCGCTGTGAACTTTGATTAAAATTGCTCCTTGACCATTCCCATAGGAGTTCCTGTTGAAAGCTGAATTTCCTTGTCTTTGGAAACCGTTCCCATCAATGTAGTTCACATCTTTCTCTTCATTCTCATCTTCTCTAGATTCTATTGCCTCTACTTTTGAAAAAGTAACATGTTTCTTGAGAAACTTTTGTACTCTATCCAGCTTTGCCTTGACTTCTTCAATCTGCTCCTTTCTCACAGCTAGGGTTGATTTCCTCCTTTCAAAATCTGTTTTCTTGGTACTGCTGCTTAATGCCAGATTCTTAATCAATCTAGTAGCTCTTCAGGGCCATATGATACTGCAATCCAATACCTCTGAAGAAAGTGCTAAGAAGTTGCACTTCGTTGAACTTGTGATGTGAACAATCTCTCTGGTATAATTTGAATCTGATCTAGGAATTTCTAAAAGACTCTGAAGGTTCTTGTGAAAAAGTAGCAATCTTGCTCCTTAGATCTTCTGCACTCGCGTCATCAAAGAAGTTACGCAAGAAAGCATTCTTGATGTCGTCCAGGATGTCAAATATCCCGGTGGTAGCTGCTTAAGCCAATATGAAGCTTCTCCAGCAAGTGAGTACTTGAAGAGCTTACAGGAAAGATAGTCCTCATGGACTCCATTAGCTTTAATAGCAGTCATTGGATCCTCAATCGCTCCAGGTGATCCATAGGGTGCTCTTGTCGCAACCCATGGTAAGGTGTATGCGCTACAAGTCTAAAGAAAGCGGGTTTTGATCTCAAAATCGTTTCTCTGAAAAGCTAAAGGACGAATGGCGGATCTGTTGGCGTAAAACTGGTATGGACGGTTGTAGTCAGCCAGAGTTCTTTGAGCAGCTTGGGCATTAGATTCATGTGTAGATATTGCTGTGTCTGTTTCTGCTTCTATATCAGGATTACAACCCCTAATCGTCTATCTTTTTGACCTGCTGCATTACGCAGGTCTCCAATCTCGTTTTGAACCAATACAATAGTCACAACCATCTGAGCTCGTCTGCTGTTGTCGATCGATGCGGGTAGGCATTTGTCGATCGATGAGGTGTGGTCGATGTCGGTCGATGCTCGAGTTCTGATGTCGGTCGATGCTATCTGTAAGGAAGTGCCGGTCGACGCTGAGTAGATGCCGTCGATCAATGCTTTTTGTCTTTCTTTGCGGATCGTACGTTCGAGTTTCTCTGGGTCTGAGAATAGTAGTTCTTGTCCTTTGTTACTCATGGTACTCTTTTGCATGTACCTGAAAAACAAAGAAAAAAAATTTTAGTAACGTGAAAGTAAAAACAAACCCATACTAAATCGTAGAAATTAAATCTAATAGCGAGCAATGCTCCCCGGCAACGGCGCCAAATTTGATATGGTGTGTTTATTGTTCAAGCATGGTATAAATATCCTAAACAATTAATTATCAAATTAACCCTAATCTTAACACACAAATAAAACTCTTGCCAAGAGAGATCATGTGTAGTACTTAGGGATCGAATCTACAGAGAACAAACAATGGTACACAATAGATTTGTTATTTCTAAAGACTAATCTATATATATATATATTAGTAGCAATTAATCAGTTTAAGGAAATATTACTTATCAAGAAGTATAGATAAAATATGGAAATATGATAATAATGCAAATATGTTATTAAACTAACTAAACACAAATGTAAATATGCTAAACTTAGGGTTTCAGGCTTAATGGACTATAGGGAATAGGAAGCACAGAAGTGTAAATATTCTAGAACTTAAATATTAATTATTCTGACCCTTTTAACTCCAACTATCGTATGCGAGTAAAAGGAAAGACCATCGATCGATGGCTAAGGTCTGATGTCGATCGATAGTGAAATAAGAAGGAAGTGTGAACGAGATTTGATATGTTCACCAAGCTAATTAGAACTGCTCTCGCATGCGCCTAACAACCTAGTTCAGTGGAGTCTATTCTGGCACATAACTTACTCTCGTAGACGTCCATGTCATACTTTCAAGATCCTAGTTAGCTACTCTAGAATTCAAGTGATATGGCCTGATATTTACCACTACTGTTCCATGATATTAGCCCTATTTAGAGTCTATTATTTGTGTTTGGAGCATGTTTTAGATTATTTTCAGGTTCAGGTACGTTCTGGAGAACTTTGGTGATTATGGAGCTTTTAGAGATGCAGAACTGCGCAGATGCGTAGATGGGGACCTTCCCACGGTGAGATTTATCTGATATTTTGACATAAGATATATCTTTGAGTTAGCTTTCCAATGCCACCGGTTTTAGGTCCATTGAGATCTAAAGGTATGCTCATTTTACTAAAGAGTAATCTGTCTGCGTCGCGAGAGGAAGCTGCCGAGAAGATGAATGAGTGTCGATCGACGGCACAGCCTTACCATCGATTGACGGTGATCCCAGAAGACATACCCGCCTTTTTATGGCCGACTTAAGCCCAAAATCCATCACAAATTACCAAAATACCCATGGAGGACCTAAAACCCTATTTATGTATTTTCTAAGCTATTGTTGACGGCTACGCTTGAAACGCTAAGCAAGCTTTATTCTATTCATTGTTCTAGGGTTAGGAGAGAATGGAGGTAATCCTTCAGAGTTCTCCTAGAACTCCTTTGGTTCTTTATTTTATTTCTATTCTACATCTATTCTATTCATCTATGATTTCTGTGATAAAAATCATGTATGAGTAGATCGCTCGTTAGGTTTAGGGTTTATTAATGGTATTGATGGATATGCCAAAGAATTGAATTGCTAGGGTTATTATTAGAACGATCAATAGAAACTGTATTTATTGCTTGTGTTCTAGAGTAGCTAACTAGAACTCTGATCATAGGATAGTTAGGCGCAAGCGAGAGCATGGTCTACTACCAAAATTTATTCTGTTGAGCTAGATTGCTAGAAAACCAACGAGAGTTGATTTAGTGAACATATCGATTAGGTCTTAATTCTTGACTCGAGAGACCATCGATTGACGTAGGAGCATTTCCATCGATCGATGGTCATTCCATGTAAAAAGCGAGAGCTGAGACATCGGACTTAGTCAATAGTTTAGAACTCGCAGCGAGCTCTGGTCGTCTTTACATTAGATATCGGGTTCTATTATTAATACCCTTAGCTTCTATCCTCTATAATGCACTTGTCTGAAACCCTAGATCTAGCTATTTATTATTATTGTTTACTTACCAACCAATCAATTATCTTCTATAGTTTATTTACTACTTATTAATCTATTTGCCTAGCCTAATCGCGACTGTATTGAGTTTATTGTGTGCCCACGCTCCTTGTGGATTCGATCCTTAAAATACTACAATTTGACCTCTCTGGAAAGAGTAGTTCGTAGGGTCAATTTGATAGAGTTTGCATTGAAATACATAAAAACCCTCTTGTCAAATCTGGCGCTGTTTCCGTGGAGCAATGATTCACCATTAGACTCAATTTGTTTGATTTAGTCTAGGTATTTTTCAATATTAGTTTACTTACATAAAAAAATTTCTTGTGTTTCAGGTATATACTAGTACCAGGAAGCAATGAGTAGAGGAATTTTGTGTTCTTCAAAAAAGGAACCTGCTGCTTCGCGCGCGATCCATAAGTCTACCGAGGGAAGTCGACACCCTCCAAGCAATGATTGCTAGCAAAGAAAAGCGAGCATCGATTCGACACCAATACTTCACTGTCGATTGATACAAACATGATGACATTGATCGACACCCACACTTTGTTGTCGATCGATACTACTTGCAAGAAGATAGAGAAGGTCGAAAGTACTCATACTGAGAGTTGACAAGAATGGCATCTTATGGGACAAAAGAGTCGTGTGCACAACAGTGCAGGGCAATTGATTCATGCACATGGGACTGCAATTCTGATGCTACTGCTGTTACTGTGAATTCTGCGGATTGAACGACAAAGACACTTAGAGACTACAACAGGCCTGAGGATTTCTACGCCAAAAAGGTCTGTGAT
Organism: Moricandia arvensis; assembly: GCA_905132765.1. NCBI lineage: Eukaryota > Viridiplantae > Streptophyta > Magnoliopsida > Brassicales > Brassicaceae > Moricandia > Moricandia arvensis. The sequence goes on along the minus strand of CAJHQP010001959.1, from coordinate 61,134 downwards.
GCATTGTTCTGGCACTACAGAGGAATGTCTTTGAGCTGAATCCTGAACTTATCTCTCTTGTGGTTCAGCATCCTTTTTATGGTCTTCCTCATGAATTCCTAGTAACCACCTTGAATCATTCGATGATTTAGCATCGACCATTAAATGCAATGGAGTGTCTGAAGATTACTACTTCTGCAAACTATTCCCATACTCTCTTTATGGGGAAGCAACATGTTGTTCAACAGTTTGCCACCACGATCTCTCACCACCTGGAATGACATCATGAACGCCTTCCTCACCAAACTTTCTCTATGATACGGAAGCAAATATGAACATCGAGAATGGAATATATGCTGAGATATATGGTAGATGGAGAAAAAGAAGAAGATGGATATGGAGAGCTGAGCATAGTAGAAGAAGCTAATATTAGTTGATTCGACTTCAGAATCGATCGACACTAAGGACTTCAACGTCGATCGACGTTAAGACCTCAATATCGATCGACACTAACCCTTGTGGTCGATCGACACCATTCTTGGGGCTAGAGAAATCGTGAAGCAATTGGATGAAGCACAACCTGACAATTTGGGTGAGGACTCGGAGCAGAAGCTTAATGAAGATCAGCACACTTTGAGAAATAGATCTGGAAACTCCACCAAAATCTGGCATCGGTCGACATCCACCAGAGAGAATCGATCGACAGCCACCAACGTCATCGATTGACACCATGGCTGGATGAACCATACTACGTGATTGAACCAGAACCAGTTCGGAAGAGTATGCGCGAGTCTGAGACCTTACACCTTGCTGTCCCAGAACATCTACAAACCACCTATCTGCACATAAGAAGCTGCTGGTTTTCACAAAAGAGCGAAGATGGTACATGACTCTGTAAATTTTGTGGTTGCCAGTGTTGTTTTTGAGGTTTGAATCTCCTATTACACCAGATGGAAGTGTACATATGGATCTCTACATTGAGGTATTTGATGATCTTCAACATACAGTTGTTCTCAGAGAGTATTGAAGTAATGAAGATGACACTGACCAAGGACCATTGGTCGCAGCATCGATTGACAACATCACTAGTGATTCGATCGACGCCATCACATCGATCGACATTCAAATACTAAAACGTCCGATCGACACTCTCACGGATCAGAGCAGAATGTGTTTGAAGTGTTTCGTAATCTTTTTGATGGAGTCACCACAAGATCAGACAAGTCTGGGGGAAATAAGAAGAGGGAATTGAAGAAGAGAAAAAGGACCAAGGGCGGTCCTCAGTTATCATTGATTCCCCACTTCTCAGATGGGTCAAGAAGTACAGAGTGTGCAGCAGATGTTTTCTCGCAGCAATTTGCAAAGCTTTGAGCACTCCTTATTGCTGAGATGATAGACAAAGGAGAAGAGTCTATGGAGGCTTTCACAAAAAAGGGTGATGAAGCTGAAGAAATTGAACATTGGGAATTGTTTTGGAGCAAGTTCCCAATCTCATCCGAACTAAATAAGAATTTCAAAACGTCAAGCTAAAGACTATAAGTAAGAGTTTGAATGGGAGGCAACCCACTGTTTAGTAATTTTTAATTCTATTTTATTTTTCATTTATTACTAATTTTCATATTTTATTCATTTTAGGGTAAAAAAAGATCCAAGAAAGATAGTCTGCAATAGAGCATCGACCGACACTTGACTACTGTTGATTGACGGAGTAACCCTACTATCGATCAATCTGCACTTCACTGTGTCAATCGATGGTCACCATTAGCAAGTAGGTATATCGTTTTTCCTTGTAAAAATTTGGTCCTTGTGATTATTTCTTCACCAATCTCAAAATGTATAATACTGTTGATAAGTGTTGTTTAGTCTGGGGGAGGTTTACATATATTATGTTCTATTTTGAGTTTTAGTTTCTGTAATAAAACAAAAAAGAATATAGTAGAAACTTCGATGGTGTACGTTCGATCGACACTGAAGAAATAAACATCGATCGACCATGGATGATAACCATCGGTCGAGACCATTCATCTGCCATCGCTCGACACTCTTTTACAGAGTCTGGTATCGAGTTTCTCTCTTAAGCTATTTACTTATGATTTGGTTTTTCTTAACCAATCCGGGACAGATTACACTGGGATAATGTAATTTAAGTCTGGGGGAGGTTCGCTGATGCTATTTGGTATGTTTTGAGTCTTATTTACTATATATATATATATATAAGTCTTTTCAAAAAGTTGTATTGAGTCAAGAGAGGACTATGATCAAGATTTATTATTGACTAACCACAATTTAGCATCATTCTTATAACGTTGTTTGCAGAGATTACTAAAGATACCAAAGTGGATCATCATGCCGCTATATCACACTTGCTTAGAAAGTTTGAAAGAACCGAAGCTGATTTCCAACACTAATCCTGACATTAATTGCTTGCTTTGGGATTTGGTATACACTGAATTGGATTCCTTCTGCAAGTCTGGAAGGTAAAAGTTTGTGTGCTTCTGATTCCCTTCTCTCTCCTTCATATTAAAAAAGGAGCCAAGCAAGATTTGGTGGCTGCAACCATTAAAGCTTGATTCATATGATTCTAGAAAGATATAAGGTCAAGAAAAATAAACAGGATCTGGTGGCAAAACCATTAGGCGTTTGATTCATGGAAGCCTGTCCAAATTTCTCAGTCAATTAAAATAAAAAATGATACACTCGAAAGAAGGGAAACATTGACTGAGAGAAGTGAGAAGAGAGAGAGAGGAAAAGAATCAGGGAAGACTACCTGTGTGTTCAGATACTTGCAGAGGTAAGAGTCCATATATCCTTTGATAGAGACACTCCCAAGGTAAAGCCTGCACTTTTGTTTTATGCAAAGAAATGAAATCAATAGAGGGGTGAGTCAGTCTAGTTATTCGATAAGTTGTTGGTAGAATGGAATTAGTTGCTATACGAGGATAAAGTATATAAAGTTTCTTTGTGATTGACTTGATAGGATGTGGTTGCAAAAAAGTAAGGTTATAGTTACACTTAGATATTATGTGAGTCTTCACTTTCAAAACCTCTTCCACAGGCTTGTTGCTTGAGGACAAACAAAAACTTAAGTCTGGGGGATTTGATATGGCCTGATATTTACCACTATTGTGCCATGATATCAGTCCTATTTAGAGTATATTATATGTTTTTGGAGTATGTTTTAGAGTATTTTCAGGTTCAGGTACGTTCTGGAGAACTTTGGTGATCCTGGAGCTTTTAGAGATGCCAGAACTGCGAAGATGCGTCAGATGTTTAAGCTATAGATGGGGACTCTTACCACGGTGAGAATAATCTGATATATTCAGAAGATAGATATTTTGAGCTATCTTTCTAATGCAACATTTTTGAGGTCCATCTGACAATTAGATCTAAAGTTAGGCCCATTTTATTGAAGAGTGGTCTGTCTGCCTCACGAGAGGAAACTGCTGAGAAGATGAATGAGTGTCGATCGACGGCACAGACCTTACCATCGATCGACGGTGATCCCATAAGATAGGTCCGACTTGTTTTATGGCCGACGTAAGCCCAGAAGCCATCACAAATAACCAAAATACCCATGGACGACCTAAAACCCTGTTTATATGTTTTCTAAGCCATTGTTGACGGCTACGCTTGAAACGCTAGCAAAATTTATTCTATTCATTTTTTAGGGTTAGGAGAGAAGGGAGAAAATACTTCAGAGTCCTCCTGGAAATCATTTGGTTCTTTATTGATTTCTATTCTATATCTATTCTATTCATCTATGATTTCTGTGATAAAAATCATGTCTGAGTATATCTCTCGTTAGGTTTAGGGTTTATTAGTGTTATTGATGGATTAGCCAAACAATTGAATTGCTAGGGTTATTATTAGATCGATCAATAGAATTGTGTTTATTGTTTGTGTTCTAGAGTAGCTAACTAGAACCCTGATCATAGGATAGTTAGGCGCAAGCGAGAGCATGGTCTAATACCAGAATTTATCCTGTTGAGCTAGGTTGCAGAAACAAACGAGAGTTGATTTAGTTAACATATCGATTAGGTCTTAATGCTTGACTCGAGAGACCATCGGTCGACGCAGGATCATTGCCATCGATCGACGGTCATTCCGTGTCAACAAGCGAGAGCTGAGACTTCAAACTTAGTCAATAGATTAGACTCCCAGTGAGAGCTGGTCTTCTTTTACATTAGATATCGATTCTATGATTAATACCCTTAGCTTCTATCCTCTATAATCCACTTGCCTGAAATCCTAGATCTAGCTATTTATTATTATTGTTTACTTACTAATCAATCAATTATCTGCTATAGTTTATTTACTGCATTATTAATCTATTTGTGTAGCTTAATCGCAACTGTATTGAGTTTATTGTGTGCCCACGCTCACTGTGAACTCTCTGGCAAGAGTAGTTTATTGGGTTAATTTGATAGAGTTTGCATTAAAACACATAAAAACCCTCCTGTCAACAAGTATTAAGCACAACTCAATTGATGATATTATCTTTACCTAGCAAACTTAATTTTGGGCTAATCAATGATTGCCATCATTCAACCCTAAATATAGTTGATACTACTCAAACATAATTCAAGTAAGAACAATAGTCTCAAATATAATACATAGATAAAATACTGAGATTCCAATACAAATCTCCTAAGGAGTTATGAATCTTCTTCCCTAGAAACCTTATTACTACAATAGAAAACTAAAGTCTCTTCTCTCAACTCTCTCCAACTCTCCACACTCTTCTGTGTGCAATACATAGAGCATAAATATAAAACCCCAAAATGTAGGTCAAAACTCGTCCAGTGTATCTTCCTCATTTGTCTCTAACTTGGGCTTGAGATCGGCTATCTGTGGATTGGTTATCGATCGATGGTAAAGTGTGCAAAATCGATCGATCTTGGTCTTGTACCATCGGTCAACGCCAAGATATTGTCGTCGATCGACGGACTGTCTTGTACTTCGACTCTCTCAATGATCAGCTACGGATTCTTCTCTTCTAAATGTTCAAAAGCTCCAAGTATCTCCATATATCTCTAAAACGTACATGTATCTGTAAAGACCTTAAAACATAGCCTAGACACACAAAATTGACCCTAAAAAGAGCCTATAACATGGCCTATAAACTGAGTAATAAATAGGCTATATCAGTAGACAACGGTGGCTTTCATGAGTTGTTTATACAGTAATCAAGTGTTCATACTCGACTTATTTGAAAGACAAGAAAAAGTTTAAGGTTGAAGGAGTCCTACAACCTTATGGAAAAACAAGAATAGTGTGGGGTGTTGACGTCAGCCGTATGTATGTTCATGTCATTGTACGCGGTAACCACTGATCGCTTTGTGTGTTAATTTCGTTACCAGAACGATTGAAGTCTTTGACTGTTCGGGAATGAAACAAAACAAAGATGTGGAGCCGTTTGCGATTGTAATCCTCGGATAGTCAAAGCCGTCCAGTCAGCTGCAAACAAGAAACATCTTTTGGTCACACCATATAAAGCCTTGTACTTGCCAGTGCTATTCCTAAAAAAGAGTAGTAGTGACTGCGGAGTTTGTGCTTTGAAATTCATCGAGTGTCACCTTCTAGGCTTAGATTTCACATCGGTGAATTATGAAAACATTCTTGGAGCCTGACACAAGATTGCATATGAGCTTTGGGAAGCTGCAAACAATCCCGAATTGATGTTACGAATGTCAAAGTACACACTTTCGGAGACGATTACTTCTAATGTTGTGGAGCTTTAGTTTCTTGTATTTGAGTTTAAGTTTTATAGCCTATTAGACTTATCGTGATGTATTTAAGTCTGATTTTTATAACTTCTTCGACTTATAAGACCTTATCTATACCCTAAACTAGACCCTAAACACAAGACCTTATCTATACCCTAAACACGACCTTATCTATACCCTAAACTGGACCCTAAACAAAAGACCTTATCCTTACCCTAAACTAGAACCTAAACATAAGACCTTAAACTATTCCCTTGACATAAACAAGACACTAAAATCAATAGGATTTACATAAGGGAAGTCGAAACATGTAGAACATAAAAAAGACACTAAAATTGTCCCTTTGAAATCACTCTCGAACAATAAGATCATAAAACCGATGCTAGTCCCATGAGCCGTTTACCCTAATTATAAGATTCTATATATTCATTCTCAAATCTAACTCTGCCTCCATTTGTCTCCAAAAAATCATCTTAACTTGTTTCTTCTTCCATTTTCTCTCTGATCCTCAATATGACGACGCAAAGAAGATCGTTTCACGGAATCCCTGAAAGATGTTGGTGTTGCAAAAGGATTGTGACATATGTATCGGAAACAGATGAAAACCCTTACAGACATTTCTATAGATGTGATATTGGGTTACAGGTTTATGCGCTATAGCTTATTATTCTATGAATGTTAATTGTTTCTGATTTGGATTTATGTTTTTTTGGTTTTGATTTAGATGCTCAAAGAAGACCATCTTTTTAAGTGGGTCGATGAAGCTATGATTGATGAACTCCATAGGGTTGATGCACAACAAGCTATAATCGCAGAAAAGATTTAAGAATTGAAAAAATTGTTTGAAGAAGACAATCGAAGAAGAAGTTATGAAACATAACCAGGCGGTTGATGTAGGTTGTATAGGCGTAATTCAACGGCTTTTCGAAAGAGTTTGTAAGAGAGATTGAAATACATTAATAAAGTTCTTATCATTTTCCAGTAAAAGCTATAGTAAGTTCTTGATTGAAGAAAGAAAAATAAAATCGAAACAAAAAATCATTCGAAAGTAAAACAAACATCCAAAGTAAAACACCCATTCAAAATTGAGTCAATGATCAAACAAAGAGAAACTGAATCCATTGTAAAGCAAACATCCAAAGTAAAACTAAAATCCAAAGAAAAACAAGATCTCTATATTGCTCTATCACATGTCGACCTATTGTGCCCTTCAATCCCACACCTACTGCTTTTGCGTTTGTAGGACCTTGACTTCCTTGTGACGAACGAATCTTGTCTTCTACTGTCTCGTATCTTTGTTCCCTTCTCCTTCCTGCTGCTCTTTGAGTCTCTGGAGGAAGAAATTTGCAATTTCCACATGTTCTGGGACAATCCATGGATCTTCCAGTACACTTCTTTATGCTTTCCTCGTAAATTGAGCTCCAAGAAGAAGTTGTGTACTTCTCGTCAGTTAGACTGTGAACTTTTCTGCCTACACTGAAACATGCTTTTATGGCATGCCTGCAAGGGATCTTTAACAAGTCTAATTTTCCACAAGAACATGTGCGTCTCACCAAATCAACCATACATTCAATTTTATCTCCGCAAACCATAAACGAATCATCGGTAATCGGGTAAACTTTAAACGTCTTTCCCTTCTGAATCCTTTTATCAATCTTCTTTTCCACAGCTATGGTCAATGGCTTATTATGATTAGAAGTTAGAGTTCTACGTTCAAAAAAACCAACGAGTCATCATTTCCTTTATGCTTTCCAACAGAGGAATTACCGGAAACTCTCTTGGCGAACGCAATGCAACATTTATCGATTCAGCAGGATTAGTGGTCCCTCATATTATACCTAAAACCTGGAAATTGACTGTGAGCCCACATTCTCACATCAGCTTCTATTAGAATATTTAGAATACAGGGACTAATCGCGCAAACAGCTATGAATATCTTCTGAAAATCAGCAACTGGATAAGCTTTAGAAGCTTTTGCAACCAAACCAACCACTTTTCCGTGGAAATATGTAACAACATTATTCAGGAATTGGTGAATGCAAATTCCATGATGAGATTGGGGGGGGGGGGGGGGGGGGGGGGGGGGGGGGGGTACACGTTTGCAATAGCCTTAGCAATTGAGGTACTCCTATCAGACACAAAAAGCTAAACTTGGCTCGTTGGCAATAACCACTTTAAGTTGTTTCATGAACCAGTTCCCCGAGTGGTCATTCTCTGAGTCGACAACTCCCAAATGCAATTGGGTATAAATTCAAGATTCCATCCAAAGCAGTAGAAACCAGTTAATACACCTTTGAATTTGCTCTTCAAAAACGTCTCATCGACAACAACAACTTCCATGGGGCATGCAAGAGATAACCTGGATTCGAATCACTTTGTAATAACCCGAACACACTGCCCAAATGAGATGAAAAGGAATCTGAATCTCCCATCCTGTCAGTTTCGTAAAATGTGTGTGACCCAAGATTAGCTTCCTTCACCATGTGCAAGTATTTGGGAATCTTTGCATAACCTGCTTCTGGAATACCTCTCATTGTGTTGATAGCATACTCACGCGCATCCCATGCTAAAGACTTCGACATCTCGATACATGCTCAACACGCATAAGCTGAATGACATCATTACATTTTGGCCCCTCCTTCACACTATCGTACTTATGCATAATCAGATTACCAATTTTTTTTTTTTTTTTTTGCTAAAGCTGTCCTTACAGGTTTTTCCTTGTTGATGGAGCACATGAATGTTCAGACTATATATTTTCTGATAATGAAGTAGGAAGAACCTTTTAATCCTTCAGCACGAACTCGCCAGCTGCAATCTTCATCTACGCATCGAATATACCAAACTTTAGTATCGGATTTGACAAGTTTATAGTCACAATTATGTTTCATTGCACAGGTTTCAAAAGTCGCCTTTAGTAACATTTTATTGTTAAAATGTTGACCATTCTTCACAACATCCAACAATGCAAATCATACATTATGTCCCTCGCTTCCCTTTACGTTACACATCTTTGCATTATCACCTTCATCTTGCTCATTGTGTTGCTCTTCGAAATAGCTTTCATCAGCAATAACATCTGGATTTTCATTCGAGGTATCATTTTCCTCTCTGCTGGGCGAATTAGATGCTTTTTTATTCAAGTTTATATGTGCCTCTCTATTGCGATTCTCATCCTGTGACTAAAGCATGGAAGGTTTTCTCCTCACATAAGTTTAAAAATTGTTTAACTTGCCGGTCGTTACTGATGATAATCAGAGGAGACTCGAGGGTATTAATCAAATCAGAAGGTAAGTAGCTCAACTCGAGACTGAAAAGAGTTAGATCGATTCCAAAATCCTCACAAACCATCAACTTTAGCTTCTCAAAGGTTGAACTTGCATCCAAATTCAGTAACCTACCTCCTTTTACTTCATCAGCAGAAAAGTCCATCCCTTTCTAACTAACGAGTTCTACAAACCACAAGAAGAGTAGATATGCATCTTAGTAAACCAGATTGACAAAAGAAAAAAGAGAAGAAACAAAGAAGAGGTCGTTGAGGAAAAAGACTTCTTTTATGCTTTACAATCAAAATTTGGTAAAAAATTTTTAAAAAGTAAAGAAAATATTTTCAAGATCTTCCAAATGTTTACTAACCATTTTTAGACTAATTTCGGATTTGAAACAAAATTCGGCATAAACCATATTCTACCTGTGGAAAAATATAGAAGACATCGTAGAACGATTATTCTGCTGGTAGTAGTTGAAAGAGAAAACATTATAATGTAGACATTACCAATAGTAGAAGAAGATTAAAGTGAAGATGATGTGATCTGCTATCTTTTAGAAAATAGTACATATATTAGATCGTATTCTCTTCGGAGGTAGATGGAAACAAGTTTGGCATATTGGCATTTTCTAACTCTAATAGCTTGTAGGTTTTTGGAAGATTCTACCATCTAATTCATCGTAGATGGCATATTACATTTTTTACCATCTTTAGGGCATTATTGAAGTTGCTCTTTCAAGCCTTTTTTTCACCAATATATTTTTTCATAAGTACTCATGTATGTTAAGATCATCTTATATATATATATTTGGTATCTCATTTAATTGATATGAAATTTTTATAAAGTTTAAGGGTAGTCATTGTCAAAAATAACCAAAGGTTGATTTTGGTCTAAGGTTCAATAGCTAAGATAAGTTTAAGATAAGATCATAAATCACGTCTAAGTGGTTATGATTTATTCCTTGAAAAGAATTTGACACTTTGAAAAAGAAAATTCACACAAATAATATTGATAATGAAAATGAAAATAAAAGTGGTTGTAGACGTGAATGTAGATATATATATATATATATATATATATATATTGTCACGGTAAATAACAAAAGTTTCTTTTTAGAACTCATATTCTCATATAAATTTGATAAAATAAAGATGGTAAGAGATATGATTCAATCATCATAAGATAAAAGAAAAACCATTATAAGTACAATACAAGGTACTGAAATCTTGTAGAATGTTCAAGAAGAGGAATACATATATATATATATATATATGAATGCTCCAGAAGAATACATAATATTATTGCATAGAAGAATGCAATTTAAAAATCCTTATTGTATTATATTTTTATAAGTCTCAAAAGGTAGAAGGATCTAAGAAATAATACATGACCGAAATAAAGTATATTATTCAAAAATGAGATTAATTCAAGATTGATAAACTTCTAGTGTTATCATCTTGAGGGGAAGAGTTAGAGAATCTCATATTTTATAATAAGTAAAACATCTAGAAGATTTTCTAACTAAACTGAGATTGATGAATCCTTTTTAAAGTAAGTTCATGAAATTTTGAGTGAACTAATTCTAAGACCAGTAAGGAAATGAAATTTTAATTCATTTCAGTCACAAGTATTCTTAGGGCTCAAAAGTAATTTAGAGACTATATACATCCTTTTATATATTGTACTACACAAATTAGTGTAATAGAGATAAATATATAGTAAACCAGAAGTTTACAAAATACTTGACATGAACCACTTAGACACTTTTGGTTCAATAATGATGCGAGAAGATATTTTAAGATTTATGTGGAATAGTCATTGAAGAACCAGAAGATTCAATTGAAATGATTTTTACATATGTTGTTTGCTTACAAGATAAAAGAATAATACGGTTTCACCAGCCAAAAGAAGTTATTGGCATAAACAAAGGAGATGTTGGTGGACTGATCACCTACCATGCATCTTTATAATATTGGTGAATTTACTTCTTAAATTCTTTGACGATTATCGCAAATTCACTGGAATAAGTGCTAAACAATTTGAGCAACACTAATTCGCATCAAGCCAATAAGTAATCACTAGTTCTCCCCACATCAGTATTGGGTCAGAAACCAACCATTTCATCTAAGAAGGTTGGATGTCCAATATACATTCCCACTTGCTCCACCACAGAGCTTTAATTAAGATGAGTTTCAAATGAGGTTGAGAATATATGTTGGATATGAATCCCCACTGATACTTAAGAATATATATATATATATATATATATATATATATATATATATATATATATATATATATATATATATATATATCTATCCCTGAAGGATAAGCGATGCTCGATATGAACGCTAAAAGTGAATTAGTATTTCCAACATAAGAGGGAGAAAATAAACAGCTAGAAAAGTGAATAAGTTGATATGAATTATCATTGATCCTTGGACTGAAGAGAATTTCAAATAAAATCCCAAACGATAATTCAATTAGATCTTAGTAAAACATTTGCCATACACATTTACTGACTGATATAAATAAAGTGATCAAGTCCACTTATACCAGCTGTAAATGCTCTAAGAATAATTGTTGTTCTAGAAGAAAAATATCAAACTACTAGTTACTCCTTAAGCGTTGTATGCATATTGGTTCCAAAGATTAGATACATTAACAAGGGACAAGAGGAAATAAAGTTTTGAATGATCTCCACAAGAGATGTTAAACAGACTGAAAGAAATTCACGTACCTGAGACAATGAAGAGATCCCAATAAGTTTTTTCATGTATGAAATAAAATGAAATCGATAAGCAAATAAACGTCGATGATATTGTTGCATGCAAAGTAGCAATTGATATGGTACATGAGAAAGAGAATCATGAAACAAAGTCTATTGAAAAGTGTACACAAAGAAATGAGAAAGATATGATAGAACAAAGATATAAACTCTCATGAAAGAAAGAAATATTTCGACCAGTGGTCCATACACCAAAATGTGTAAAACAAGTGAGATATAAATGAGTTGTTGCACCAAAGAAAGATCAATATGAAATTGATTGTGAAGAGATATAATTTAATGTGGTAGATGCAACAAATTTTAAGTTCCTTATCAATCTGGCAACAAAAGAAGAATTTGAATTATATGACCCATTGGAAAATGATAATCCCTAAAAGATGAAATTCATGAAAGATTGATGATATCAAAATTATGCTCCCGGGAACTCTATCTATTTGATTGGAATATGTTTATGGGATATATGAAATATTAGAAGTTAATCAATACATGATTTGTATTTATGCAAAGATTGTAGATTAATAGAATCATTAATTTGCATATAATTAAAACTCCTAAAGAGTTATAGAAAAAGGTATTTTGGAAGAAATATATTTATGTATTTCAAACTGAAGATCTAAAAATGAGATGTTATCTTAAAAGATCCCTAAAAGATTTTATATTAAGATGCTCATATATGTTTGATCTTGAAGTGTCATATTTAAAGTGTTATTTGAGCAAAGTTACTAATCTTTTCGTGATTGAAAGATGTGATTTCATATGACAATGAATAAAGTCATAATAGTTTCTTTTATAATAAGAGTATGAATAACTCATATGTACAACAAAAATAATTAGACGAATGTATGTAAAGATATTTGGTTTGAAGTCTAAATACACCAAGAAACTATTGTATATGTCAAAATAGAATTATGGACCAGAAGTCTAAAGACATAGATATTATAATAAAAGTCAAAATAGGTTATTCGACTTAAGCTCAATTCTCAAAAGAGTTATTGTTTCCAGAGGAATAAATGTGATAATATGTGTGGTTGTTCTCTTTTTCTTTATTATGGTTTTTATCCCACTGGGTTTTTCCATAACAAGATTTTAACGAGGCAACAAAGAACACAAAAATGATAGACTCAAAAAAGAGGATTATGATAATTTCAAAGTTGAAAGTCTACCACTGACCTAAAGTCTTTGAAATCAAGATAATCAAAGAAAATGATCAAGTCATACGACGATTCATGCACAATAAGAAGAATGACAATATTCGTATCCTACACGTTCATTCAAGTGAAAATTTGACTTATATACACATGAGGGGAAGTTATTACGCGTTGCACTCTTTTTTCCTTAACTACGGTTTTTTCAACTGGATTTTTCTTTATAAGGTTTTTAATGAGGCAACATCTATGGTGTTTTAAGAAGTTTGGTATAATGAACATCAAGGGGAAGTGTTATGAATATTATGTAATGTCCATTAAGGAAAGTCTTAGATTTACTTGATTATCAAGTTTACTTGTTTCCCAAGTTCTACTTGGTCTCCAAAATATTGTAATCCTATATAGAAGACATTTTTACTCATGAATAAAACACACCGATTCTTTTTCTTCTATTCTTTACTTACAACAAGTTTTTTTTATAAAAAGCCTCTCTCCAAGTAAAGTCGGTTGAATATACAAACTGTGATTCTCTGACTGTGTTCCACTTCAAGTTTCTCTTGCTTCTTTCGTTCTAAGTAATTGTCATATGCAAACGGTTCAGCTACTGCCAAAGCCTGTAAAGAGTAAAGCAGAAGTTACATGGAAGTTAAAGACAGAACTAAGTTCTTAGTGTGTGGAAATGTAAAAGGACTTACTTTTCTTGTCCAGATGATGATTCATAAAATATCCATGCAATCCCGTATTTGGCGTGTAGATTAATAGAGCGATCAACAGATAAGAAGGCAAGCTTTGTGTAGTCATCATCCAATATCTGTACAACCAGCACATATGTGAAAAATGTGGTGAAGATGGTTGTATTTATAGCAAAAAAAAGCCGTCTAGTTAGGTTTAGTATCCCTACAAAATCGAACTAAAACGCAAAATTCTAGTATAATTAAGTTGATTTAGAATTGTGGAACCTCTATTGGTCTAGTGTTTTGACCAAAGATTCCTTAATGCTTCTACATCGAGAGGTGTGGTTTCAATATCCTGAAAAGATGAATTATGCAGAATATTAGAGAAATGTTTACATCTTCAGCATAACACAATGAGTATTGTTTAGGAATGGATTTCATAGGACGCTTAGGATGATGCAATCAGACGTGAATCAACATAAGGCAAATAGAATTATCAGATATAATATCGCCTATTTAATGTTTCTCATATTTTGTAATGCATAATTAACCAGTGTCAAAAAGTAGATTTGGAATATAGTGGGGGTTATTGGTTATATTATTTTAATACATTTAAAAAAAAATTATTAGATTTTGAAATTTTTGGTTAATCCATTGATTCTAAAATCAAATAAGTAGATTTTAAAACCAATGAGATAGATTTAAAACAAAATAAGTGGATTATTATAAACCAATTAAAATGGATTTTTAATGAATTCATTTTTGTTATAAAATAAAGCAAATAAAAACTACAACATATGTTTTATCATTTTGTATATCAAATGTTATTCTAATAACATAAAATGTACACATATATGTTGTTCTGGTCGCTCTCACTTAATTAACATGTTCTCTTTATTGATCTTGATTTTTTTTACCATTGTTATCAACCTTTTCAAGATCTTCTTTGTTTTCAGAATCTTTTTATTTAGCAACATTATTTGTTTGATAGAATTTTCGAAGAAAATTATTCAAACCAGCACATGCAAGTATAATACCTATTGAATTCTTATAAGGAAAATGGGTGCAGAATTAATTTTTAAAAATCAAAAATTGAATATACCAAAAATTATCTTCATATTATTCTTCAGAGAAGCATAAAGATGATTAACAAACTCTTTTAGATGGTATCGAACAACCTGATATGAAACTCTTTTAGATGGTATCGAATAACGATGATTTATGAAATCACAATCAACCAAATAAAAAGTTTCAATATTTTTTCTATTCCAAAGTTTTACTTTTAGAACCTCAATATTAAAAAATTTCATGAGTCAAACATTCGTATCCATTAAATATGCATATGAACTCAAGATCAAAATTATATACACCCAATACTTTTTGTAATATATCATCACTATATTAGAAATGCAATAATAGATAACTTTCAAAAGTACACGTGAGTTTATGCTTACACATAATTTGATGATACTATGAAACATATATAATTACCACACTTACACGTGAATGTCTCATATATATATATATATATATATATATATATATATTAGTGCTTATTATAATTAATAAAGGAAATGTGTCAAGACGTATATAAAACTTGGGAGTAGAAAAAATATTGAAAACCCAAATAAGAAAAATCTAACAAAATAACAAGGTACAATTCATATTTGGTTCTTTATATTTTTACCTTAAAAACATTCATCCATTCAAATCCAATTTTTAATTAAATCCTTACACAAATCAATATTATTGAATAACACCTGATTTCAAAATCATATAAAAAATAACAGTGAATTTAAATATAAATTTTGAAATCATAGAACTAATAACATTGAATTTGAATATAGATTTTAAAATCATAGAACTAATAGCATTAAATTTGATCTGTATTTTCAAATCAATTAAAATATACAAACCAATAACACCCCTAGTATATTTTCAGAATATTTGATAATTAAGTCCTCACCAAATTTTATCAAATCTTTAATTGCATTAATTATATTTTTAAATACGGAGATATGAATTCTACCCCGAAATTTTGGTAACTTTAAAAACATTGGCAATATCATATTTGATGCAGCTTTTTATATTTGTAGCTCTTCTTACAAAATATTAAGATGTGGCCCACCCTACGGGCGGGTGAATACACAAAAGGGAATAAATTTTATTAAACATATAATAATTTAAAAACATTAAGTTTTGTATTGAATTTTTTAGTTCTATGTATTTTAATATTATTATTGAAATTATGTGAATTTAATTTTCTAACATATAATTGATTACATACATTTACATATAGTATGCTTTTGATATTTAAATTTTTGATTTTTTTCTTATAAATATATATATATATATATATATTATATATATATATATATATATATATATATATATATATATATTTGAATCTTTTATAAAACATAAATTTCATGCTTTTCTTTCTTTTCGCGTTGCTATGTAATTTCAAAAATTATTAAAACTTTTATGAATAGTTTTTAATATATCCTCAGACAATTTCTAAAAAAATAATTAAATTTATTAAAAATTTATATACTAAATAAAATGTTCAAGTAAGTCGAAAATGTTATAAAGCTAACAAACATATGCTATATATATAATCAAATTAATATCTGAAGTTCAATGTTACAAATGATTTTTTTAATAAATAGTATGTTTCAAATTAAATATATTATTGGTTGTGTTTCGTAAATATTTATCATAAATTTAAATTTGCTTTTTACATCTGATATAAATTTCATGGTTTCTAGTTAAATAAATAAGAAAATATAAATGTGTCGACTAATCACAATATAACATTAGTATGAAAGCTAATTAATGAATGACATATTTACAAAATGTGATTTTCATTTCATATATAGTACATTTTTAATTTCTAATGAAACAATTATTAATTTTTAGTGTTTAATTAGCTTGGGCTTACTACGACATACTCCTTTCTGTAACATCTAAAGACAAAACATACTTATCAGTTACCTGTTAATGCAATCTGCTCCAAACTAATTCTTCAATTTGAGGCATATCGTCCCATGCTATGACAGTTTTATCGATGTTGAATTCCATTGTTTCGAGAAACCTAGGTAGTGGTAAAACAAAACAGATTAGAGACACAGCATCAATGCATCTTTATAAATCATTTTTCACGTACTTTACCACAACAACATATGACAACATCTTCAGAGAATGGAATTGGGTGATAGATTTGACGTTTCCCTTTTGCTCGTCAATGGATGTGTAATTTACTTGATCAGCTAGTGGCTTTCTTCCTAAGACACACCAATTCAAGAAGTTTGTGGTTCATCCTTTGAATCGGATAACTAGTCTCTTGTTAGTTCAGACCCTGCAATATATGTTCACATGCAATTAGGGTAAGTTTACATGATCACAGATATAACCGTAAGCCACAATATATTGGGATTCTGAAGATGAGACTAAATCTCTATTCCGTAAAGATCAAAATTAAATGTTTAACTTTCTAACCGCAAGCCACATTTAGGGAGACAATATGATTGCTCTGTTCCATACTTGCATATATGTATGAAACATTAATGGAAAAATCAATGTAAAGATCAAAACAAATGTTAACTTTGGTTTGTAGAACATACACTGTAGGGAAGTTAAAAAAAAGTCCCCAATGTAGTTTTCTTGCCACTCCTACCCACGTGTCATTCTTTTGTTAACAATTCAGCAAAGCCACACCTTTCACGGTATTTTACTTTTAGAATAGTACTAAGGGTTAATCCACGCTACGCGCAAAACTATTTTGATTTTTAAATGTTAATTATAATAAATATTTTTATATTGTATATTTACTTATTATTTATTTTTCTTATATTATATATTTACTTATTCTAATTTTCTTGCTTTATATCAAATAGTAATATTATAATAGATGTTTAATGTAATATTTATATTTCTTATATTGTATATTTACTATATATTTTTCAGATAAATGCTTAATGTAGTTTTCCTACTTCTTTTGTATATTATTTTATTATTTATTTTTGTTCTATTTTTATATTTATTTATTATAATATTATGATAGATGATTAATGTAATATTTTGTTTCTTATATTGTGTGTTCATTTATTATTATATCCTATATTTACTTATTCTAATTTGCTTACTTTTATGTTAAATGATAATATTATTATAGAATTTTAATGTAATTTCTATTTCTTATTTTGTATTTAATTATTATTTATTTTATTATATTTTCTATTTAATTATTATATATTTTGATAAATATTTAATGTAATATTTCTATTTATTATCTTGTATATTTAGTGGTTATTTATCTTACTATACATTTTTCAGATAGATGTTTAATTTAGTTTTTTCATTTCGGATATTTTATATTTACTTATTTTATTTTTTTCGTTTATATCAAATGATTATATAATGATAAATGTTTAATGTAATATTTCTATTTCTTATATTTTATATTTACTTATTATTTATTTTTTGTATAGTATATTTATTTATAAAATATTTAGAAATAATAAAATGTAAAAGTATATATTTTCAGTTAGATATTTAATGTAGTTTTTTTCATTTCTTATACTGTATATTCACTTATTATTTATTGTTTCTTATATTGTATATTTATTTATTCTAATTTTCTTGATTTTATATCTAAGGTAATATTACGCTAGATGTTTAATTTAATATTTTTATTTCTTATATTGTATATTTACTTACTATTTATTTTAATATAATTTTTCAGACAAATGTTTTAATGTGTTTTTTTTTAATTTCTTATATTTTATATTTACTTATTATTTTTATATCGTATATTTACTTATTTTATTATTACAATAGATGTTTTATGTAATATTTCTATTTATTATCTTTTATATTTATTTATTCTAATATTACGATAGATGTTTAAAGTAATATTTATATTTATCATATTGTATATTTACTTATTATTTATTTTACTATACATTTTATTTACTTATTTTAATATTACGATAAATGTTTGATGTAATATTTCTATTTCTTATTTTGTATAGTTACTTATTCTAATATTACAATAGATGTTTAATGTAATATTTTTATTTCTTATATTGTATATTTACCGATTATTTAATTTTCTTATATTATTTATTTAGTTATTATAATATTAAGATAGATGTTTAATGTAATATTTATATTTGTCTTATTGTATATTTACTTATTACTTATTTTTATTATACATTTTATTTAATATTTATTTATTTATTTATTTTAATATTACGATAGATGTTTGATGTAATATTTCTAATTCTTATATTGTATATTTACTTATAATAATATTACAATAAATATTTAGTGTAATATATTTATTTTTTTATATTGTATATTTACAAATTATTTATTTTTCTTTTTTTATATATTTACTTATTATAATATTACGATAGATATTTAATGTAATATTTGTATTTGTCTTATTGTATATTTACTTATTATTTATTTACTATACATTTTGCATATCGATGTGTAGTTTTATTTATTTATTAGATTGTACTTTCTATTTAATTATTATAATTTTCTTGCTTTATATTTTTGTTTCTTTATTGCATATTTAATTTTATTAATTGTTATTATATTGTATATTTTATTACTATTTAATTTTATTTTTATTATATTAAATGATAATATTAAGATAGATATTTAATGTAATATATCTGTTTCTGAATTCTATATCTACTTATTTTTTTATTTTAATATTTATTTTATTATTTATTTAATTTATATTGTATACTTATTGTTTTTTCTAATATCAAATTTAATATTACTACAGATGTGTAATTTATTATTTCTATTTCTGAAACTATATATTTACTTATTCTTTATTTTACTTACATTATATATATTTTATTATATTTTTAATAACATGTGTCATCTTTTGAAAGAATAATTTTATGATGATGTGAACGCTCCATGGAACATCAAAAGGTCCCTTTTATTAGTATAAATTATTTATTTTATATTGTATACTTATTGTTTATTTTTTGTTTTTCTTATATCAAATGTTAATATTACTATAGATATTTAATGTATTTTTTCTATTTCTGAAATTATATGTTTACTTATACTTTATTTTTCCTTATATTATATATTTATTTATTATCTATTTTAATAACATGTGGCATCTTTTGAAAGAATGATTTTATGTTGATGTGGACGCTTTATGGAGTCTCAAAAGATCATTTTTATTAGTATATATTAGGTGGTTGTTCGCGGTTTCGCGGATATAAATATGCAGAATTTGCCATATATGACTCAAAACTTGATTTTAAATGAAAAAAGTGTACCCAAAATATCAATCAAATGCTAAACTAACCGAAAAACGTTCTGAAATTACAACCAGCCCCGTATGACCAAACAAAAAAACTAGAATTTATTTTTACGAATATAATATTGGGAAGTCTTCTGAGTCTTCTGGGTTTGTGAAATTCGTCTAGACGGCTTAATGGGAAGTTCTCATATAGTTGGTCTTAAAAATAATTTATAAATTTATATAAAAATATTTTTTGAGGGAAAATTGAAATCATGTAATTATAAACATTTGTAAATGATATAAATTAAGATATAGTAAAACTGAATTCTTTTTAACATTGATGAGTGAATGCAGTGAATCATGGTATTTTTTAGTTTAGGGTTGGTAACATATGTTGTAGTATTGTTTGTATTCTTAAGGTAATTTTTGGAAACTTAACATTTTTAGTCAAAAATTATTTTTTTCACATATATGTATCTAGTTATGTATATATTAAACGCTTTTAAGTTGAATTTGATTATAATAAAGTGTTTAGTTAGTTAATTAAGTACATAGTTTATATTTAGGGTCTAGACAACTTCGAGGAAGTCGACTGATGAATAATATTTACATCAGATGACTTATGAGAAAGTCTTCTGGGCGAATAAAAAATAGGGTCGAGAAGACTTTCAAGTAAAGTTAATTTTTGGGAAACTTAAGATTTTTATTCAAAAATTAAATTTTCACCTATATGTATTTAATTATGTATATATTAAACACTTTTAAGTTGAATTTGATCATAATAAAAATGTTTATTTAGCTAACTAAGTTCATAGTTTATATTTAGGGTCTAGGCGACTTCAAGTAAGTCTTCTGAATCAAAAGTATTTAACTTTATTGAAATTATTGTCTCAAATTTGCACATTCTCCCTTCCTCTCAAAATGACTACAAAAAATGTAATGTTTCTCATTCTAAAACCTCTCCCACCTCTCTCTAATCTTTTTGAACTTTAAAAACACTAAACTTTATATCAGTTATTCATTTTTTCTTATCTCATGTTTTTTTCACTGATTTATTTTGTTTTTGGAGGTTTTTCATCACATGGTTTTCATCTTTCACTCTTTTAAAGGTAGATTTATAAATCATATTTTCATTTGGTAACCCTTTGTTACTTAAAGATCTTATCTTTTGAAAACTCTTTTTGTTGTTTAAACTCTTACTTTATTTTTGAAGTTTTTCTATGTTTTGAAACCATTTGAATGCTTTTGATACGCATGTTTTTCAGATCTGAGACAGATTTGAAAGACTTCTCTGGAAGTCTTCTCGGAAGTCTTTTAACATTTAATGCACTAGAAGACTTCATGGAAGTCATCTGGCGGAGTTTTCTCTCACGTCTCCCTTTTCATAACAGATCTGAGCATCTAGGCAAGTCTCCATGACATAGTTTGGTATGTCTCTGGTTGCTTAAAGCTCTTACCTTTTTTCCCAACCTAAAACTCATCAATCTCTCTTAAGTCTCTTAGATCTTGAAGACACCGAACTTTATATTAACTTATCATTTTTTGTCTCATGCCTTTCTCATTAATTCATCATGTTTTGCATGATTTTATTACATGGTTCTCATGTTCTACTACTTTAAAAGTAGATCTATTTTTTTCAATATGTATTTTTGTGTGTTCTTCAAAGGTAGACATATCTCATCTTCCACTCATTTTCTCTGTTTGATGCCATTTGAATGTTTTTGGATTTGCAGGTTTTTCAGATCTGATTAAGATTTTGAAAGACTTCTGGGAAGTCTTTTAGACAACTTCGTAGAAGTCTTTTGGGAAGTCTTCTAG
This sequence comes from Moricandia arvensis, assembly GCA_905132765.1. Lineage (NCBI taxonomy): Eukaryota > Viridiplantae > Streptophyta > Magnoliopsida > Brassicales > Brassicaceae > Moricandia > Moricandia arvensis. The sequence goes on along the minus strand of CAJHQP010001959.1, from coordinate 39,452 downwards.
AAGACTTCCTAGAAGTTTTCTTGGAAGCCTTCTTACATATAATGTTCTAGAAGAATTCGTGGAAGTCTTCCAGGAAATCTTCTGGGAAGTCTTTCTGAGAGAGTCCAAACTTGTTTTTTTTTGTGGAGGTATGATCTATAATAATTTTGTTTATGGTCGTTTTGTGATTTGTAGGTATACACTTTTAATTGTGAACTCTTTTATAAATTTCAAGAGATATTAAAGAAAAAAAATTGGTAAATATATTCATGTCTACGATGTTATCTGCCAAAAGCACTTGACATTACTGAAGTTATTGATACAACTTTAATAGAAAAACACAATAAAAAATATTAGTCAAATTTACTACAGCTAATGGAGAAAGCTTCCAAAAAAAACTTAGCCAAATTCACAAAATATCACATATTACATAAGTTCAAACATATAACAGTTTCATATGAATACTACTGAGAATTTTCTAGAAGACTTAAATTTAAAACAAGAAATTGAAATATAAACGGGAAATTTAAGCAGAAAATTCAAATTTAAGCGGAAAAATCAAATTTTAAGTGAAAATTGAAATTTTAAAATTTCATGAAAGTTAAAAAGTATATCTTATAATCTAAGAAGACACCATTAAACCATATTACTTGATATTTTTGAAGTTACTTAACACTTCTGAAAGTTAAAAATATATCTTAAATTTAGTTAACAAGTTTACAAAAACTAAATTAGAAGACTTCCACAAAAGTCTTCTCAGATTAGCTAGAAACATTAATAAATATGAATATTGGTAAAGTTCCAATTAAAACGAAATTAATTACGAATTTCATTCAGAAACCCAAATATCAACTAATATACATGAATTAACAAGAAAATGTGAAAAAGTCTTTGTAGTTTTAGAGAAAATTAAACCTTGATGACATGATGGTTTTTATTTATTTCAATGCGAACTTTATCAAATTAACCCTACGAACTACTCTTGCCAAGAAATGTCAAATTGTAGTATTTAGGGATCGAATCCACAGGGAACGTGGACACAGAATAAACTCAATACAGTAATAGATTAATAAGAAGTAAACAAAATATAGCAGATAATTGATTGATTGGTAAGTAAACAATAATAATAAATAGCTAGATCTAGGGTTTTAGGCATGTGTATTATAGAGGATGGAAGCTAAGGGTATTAATCATAGAACTCGACATCTAATGTAAAAGACAACCATCTCTCGCTGTGAGTCTAATCTATTGACTAAGTCTGATGTCTCAGCTATCGCTTGTTGACACGGAATGAACGTCGATCGATGGCAATGATCTTGCGTCGATCGATGTCTCTTGAGTCAAGCTTTATGACTTAATTCGGTAAGTTCATTAAATTAACTAAATCAACTCTATTTTGTTTCTAGCAACCTAGATCAACATGATTAATATTGGTAGTAGACCATGCTCTCGCTTGCGCCTAACTATCCTATGATCAGGGTTCTAGTTAGCTTCTCTAGAACACAAACAATAAACACAATTCTATTGATAGATCTAATAATAGCAATTCTATTGTTTGGCTAATACATTAATACCATTAATAAACCTTAAACCTAACAAGAAATTTACTTAGACATGATCTTTGTCACATAATCATATATGAATAGAATATATATATATATATATATATATATATATATATATATATATAATAGAAATCAAATAAAGAACCAAAGGAGTTCCAGGAGGACTCTAAAGGAGTTCCTCTGTACTCTCCTAACCCTAGAATAATAGATAGAATAAAGCGTTTCAAGCGTAACAATCAACAATGGCTTTAGAAAACATATAACTAGGGTTTTAGGTCGTCCATGGGTATTTTGGTAATTTGTGATGGCTTATGGGGATAAGTCGGCCATAAAAAAAGGCGGGCCTGTCTTCTGGGATCACCGTCGATTGACACCCAAGGATGTGCCGTTGATCGACTCTCATTCATCTTCTCGACAACTTCCTCTCGCAAGGCTGAACAGACCACTCTCCAGTAAATCGGTCATAACTTTATATCTAACCGTCAGATGGACCGCAAACCGGTGGCATTGTAAAGCTAACTAAAATATCTATCTTCTGAGAAACAATCATCTCAATCGCACCATGGAAGGTCTCCGTATATAGCTAAATATCTGAAGCATTTGCGCAGTTCAACATCTCTAAAAGCTCCAGAATCACCAAAGTTCTCCAGAACGTATCGGAACCTTAAAATACTCTAAAACATACTCCAAGCACATATAATAGACTCTAAAATAGGGTTGATATCATGGAACAATAGTGGTAAATATCAGGCCCTATCACTTGACGTAGATGACTTCCAAGGAAGTCTTCAAGCAGACTTACACGGAAGTCGTAAATTAGGTTATTTTTGCAATTGAAAATATACAAAGGAAGACTTCGAGAGAACTCTACTCTACAGCAGTTTTTCCTTTGTAAATATTGGGTTACTTTTGTTTTCAAAAAAGACCTCCTGGTAAGTCGTCTAGGATAAACAAGTTAGTTTTGCATTTGACCAAATTATGTCAGAAATTTGACTTTTCCTACACGACTTAGTAGCGGAAAAATAAAACTCAAATTTTTTTTTTTTCTAGACGACTTATATGTAAGTCGGGCTCATGTTACTTTTACAATTAGAAAATAAAACTTAAATATTTAATTTTAACTAGACGACCTAGTTGTATGTCTTCCGTCAGACGACTTACATGGAAGTCTTCTATGATATCCAAGGTTTGTCTTGAATCTCGGAAAATGTTTTTGGAAAACTATTGTGTAAGGCGTCTACCGGAAGAATTACATGGAAGTCGTCTAGTCAAAATTAAATATTTAAGTTTTATTTTTCAATTGCAAAAATAACCTAAGCACGACTTACACCGACAATGAGAAGAACTTCCACCGAGAGTTCGGAAGACTTACATGGAAGTCTTCTGACGGAAGACTTCCTTGTAAGTCTTCTAGAGAACATCAAATTTCTAACACAATCTGGTTAACTGCAAAACTAATATGTTTATTCTAGAAGACTTACTGGGAAGTCTTCTCTGGTATTTTTGAGATTTTTTTGTTAACAAAGAAAAGTTTGAAAACTTTCAGAGAAGTCTTCTATAAAACACACACATAAATTCAATTGTGAAACTAATCCTTGCATAGAAGACTTACACGGAAGTCTTCTAGCGAACATATCTGATTTTTTTTTTAAAATCATTGTTAAATCCATTGATGTTCATGTTTAACTTCTCCAAGAACACATCACTTCTTAATGAACAGTCATTCAATTATTTTTGACCAAGAATCATGACCTTGAGTAAACCTAGTAAGATTAAAAATTTTGAAATAAAAAGTTGGGATTTTGGTACGAAATAAAAGAGGAATTTAAATGGAAATGGTTTGTGCGTGTAAGAAATGAGGATATAAAGATGTAGATCTTGATTTTAGGTGCATTTAGAGTTTGGAATTGATTGTTTATGGTGGTAGATGTATTGATTACAATGACAATGACAATGTTTGTAAATACAAGAGGAAGATGAGGATGATTGAGTAAACCAACTATTTTGAAAAAAATTAAAAATAAAAAAGTAATGACATTTTTGTGAATAATTCAAACTTTTGGGGTGGATAGGGGAAATGAAAGTCTCAAAAATACTATTGGTTAGTTTTGTGTTTGACTTTAAGTTTTTTTTGTTATTTTTGAAAGAAGCCCTATAAATATTGTATGAAAATTATATATTTTGTTTATTATTTTATAATTTTTAATAATAATCATAAATATTAAAATAGCCTTCTGATTTTAAATATTTTTGAAATCAAAAGCTTGATATTATATAATATTAGAAGAGTTTTGAGATATAATGACAATTCTATTAATTTTTATCTAAGTTTCTAAAGATTTTTAATACATAATTTGTAATTAACACAAAACTGAAGATTATTGAACAAAAAGCTATTTTATAACACTTATTGTTCTTCACATTTTTTTGTCTACCAATTTATATTACTTATATAAAAAATAGTTATAAAGTTATCATAATTTTGTGAAATTATAAATCACTCTTTCTCACTCATTTTTATTTAGTCTTTAACATAAAACTTAAAATTAGTTAAGCAAAAAAATTCATCCTTAAAGTATCTACGACCATCACACTATTTTATCAAAAATTTATTCATTTGACCAAATTTTTATATTAAAAATAATCAAATTTTAGATATCTTTTCAAAATATTATTTTCATTTATTTTAAATTACTTTGATACATACCTATTTTAATTAAATCTGTTTAACTAATTATATATAAGAAAACATAATATTTAAAAAGTTTAAATAAAATAAAATCGTTATTTTAGATATATATACTTAATATTAATGTGAGTTCAATATTAAATCAAAATAAAATGTTTTTATTTGTATAAAAGTTTTTAAAACTTTATTATCGTACATTGTAAAAGTTTATTATACCGCAAAAAATTACATATCACTATTTTTAAAAATATTTTCTTATTTTTAATTTACATTATATTTTCCATCTTCGACCTTATCAATTGTTGAATTGGTCATTTTTATTGATTTTTCTTACTCTATTTATCTTGATATTTTTAAAACACATAGAACTAATTATTTCACATTTAAGTAATACGTAAAATGCATGTATCTCAACAAAAATTAAAAGTAAGTACATAAAATATTAAAGAACCAAGAGGAAAACCAACTTATTTTGTTATTTTCCCCTCATGTTTCTTATTTATTCCTCTTTTTCCTATTAAAACATATGCATGCCAATTTTATTATAATCAAAAATATACAAATTATATTAATAGAGTATTAACTCTTGTCTCGTTTTAATATAAGGTCCTGATTTTATTTTTCTATTATAAGAAATTTTTTTCTTGATTAATATAATTTTAAATGACTTACCATATAATTTTGAAGTTTTTAAATATTAAAAATACTTAAAGCATTTCTAAAAGTGATAAGTCAGCTCTAATATTTTATTGTCATTGAAAAATGATTGGAATTTTTTCAATTATACATTTGACACATTTTAAGAATATATATATATAGTGAGTGAGTTTAATTAATATTTTTAGGTTTACATTAATTAGTATTCTACAATCTATGATTTATAATATTCACTACTAATATAAATATATTTAAAACTGTTTATATAATATCATATGTATATTATCAATTTATATAATGTAATATATGACATTTAATTTTTTCCACAAATAAATTATGTTAATTCATCTATATTTTAAGATTTTTAATTGTTTGTTGGAAACATAGATTATATTAAGTAACTATAGGATTAGTTTCCTTTTAAAAATTTTAATTAAAAAAATATCAACCAATCAAATTATAACAATTAATTAGAGAGCTCTACTATGATTGAAACGTCAACATCAGTCAATTAAGTGATTTCTCAATCAATATATAGGAGTATATATGATTGATTTAATAGTAATTTTTAATATTTATACTTTTAGAATATTAATAAGTAGAGAATATAATAAACCTCGCAATATATAGGGATTAATTAAGAAATGATATTAGAAAATAGAATAATATCTAGAGAATATATCTACCATACTTTACTTATCAAATCAAACTCGATTAAATACGGTATATTCTGTTGAACTAATCTAAGGCATAATCATAACTAATTAATATTTATAATTTTAAAAATATCAACAAGTAGAGAATATAGCAAGAAAATTGGTAGAGAATAATTTACGTATATAACCGTAAACATTAATTAATTATTAATGAAAGACAAAATAAGAAGTAGAATTGCATTGTAAATATGTTGAAAAATAAGGGGAAAGTGTCCGGGTGTATCCTGTTTTAGTAGTAAAGATTTAAAGTATTTAAGGTTTGTGCTGTTGTTTCATTGTTTATATTATGTTTTTGATGAATGAAACAAGACTTAATCGCTTGGTTTAACTTAGTTTACTTTTCCGCAAATCGATTTTCAAGTAAATAGGTTTAGCGTAAACTCAAGGTGATCTAAATAATATATAAGACACATTACTTCTTCTATCCAAAATACTACTACTAGGTTTTATAACACTTTTTAGCTTTATATCATAAGTTCTTACATGGAGACTCATACTATTCATAAGATACGGTTTACAAATAAGTTAATGTCACCATTCAGTTTTTACTCAACGATTAAAATGTAAGTTATTTGCATTCCTCAAGGATAAATTTTACCCCAGAATCAATGGTTGGTTGGTCCGTTGGCTGACACGAGGTAGAAATGAAATCCTAATAAAGGCTAATTCACAAGTATTGCCAAAGTATGCTATGTATACCTTTCTTCTCCTTTTAGAGATTTGTAAAAGACACTGGCACGTAATGGGTGAAATGTGAAAAACTTTATAGTCTAAAAAAAGAAGAGGTATCGGTTTCAGATTGATTCACGAATTTAATAGGCAAGTAGGATTGTGTGTACTCTTTTCCTCACTTTGGTTTTGTCCCAATTGGTTTTACAGAGGAAGGTTTTAATGAGGACACAAGACTACTTCACACATTCCCTAGATGATGCATCTCGGTTACACCTTGGACCGACCTTATGTTATGTTTTATATTTAGTCTCTATGTATTTTCGAGAGGAGCCTCTTGGCCTTCTTTTCTTATGTTTTCGAGAAGCTGTGCATGTACAGCCTCTTCTATATATATTATGGTCGAAACTCATGAATAAAACACCCATCTTATTATCAAAAACCTTGTTTCTTTCTTCTACTTCTCTCTCGAGTTGTATGAGAGTTTCTGGTGTGTAATATCCAGAGTTAAGGGCTTTTTATTTGGTGTGTCATATCCAGATCAGTCGCCTAGGAGTATCAGGAGTCTCTTCATCCCTCTTGTGTCACCATTCGATCCACAAACCTTGATAGACTTGAGTCTCTGATTCGTTTATGCAAGGATCTATCCCATCTGTTCCAGAGCATCATCCTAGGATCTTATCATCTACAAGGGAATTTCCTTTCGAGCTACCTTCACCTATGTAAAATCGGACCACTCCAAAAGAAAATCTCTATGAAATGAAATCTCAAGTTTGATAAGCGCTCAAGGATACCTATGTTTCCTTACGGGTGATTTCAACGAAATAGTAGATAATGGAGAGAAATCAGGAGGTCATGAGAGAGATGAAGACACCTTCAGCGCCTTTCAGACCTTCCTCAACCAAAATGATCTCTTTGATATCAAACAATCAGAAAGCTTCTTACCATGGCGAGGGAGAAGAAACTCCCATCTTGTGCCTACCATACTGGAGATTGGCCGGAAATAAACAATGGGCTGAGCTCTACCCTTCCTGGCGATGTCAGTATCTCAATTACGAAGGTTCAGATCACCATACCCTTATTTCCTTTATGGATCCTACAAGAAAGAAAGGAATTTTTTTTCACGTATTATTGACGCCTAAAGGAAAATAAGGAAATGAGTAAGCTCATTAAAAGATATATGGAATGAACACACCTACCTTATGTGGAAACCAGGCTCTCCCTGTGCCGCCAAGCAATAACTAAATGGAGCAAATCCAACATGACACAACAAAGCACTGATAGAATTCTTGAGACAGCAGCTAGACACGACTATGACTGAGCAACTCCAAAATGATGGCCTGATTCATGAACTCAACTTAAAAGTCCTAATAGCTTAGTAAGAGGAGTTGTGAAAGCAGAGAAGTCGCCAACTTTTGTTAACATTGGGAGACCAGAACACTTGTTATTTCCACACAGTTACAAAAGGGAGAAAAAGCGTTCTCTGTCATTGAAGATGAGCAAGGATTATCTTGTTTTGAAGAAGAAAAAATATCAACAGTGATCTGCAAGTTCTATGATGATCTCTTTAATTCAGTTCCGCTGATGCTTCACAAACTGTCTGCAAAGCTCTCAAACCCTTAGTCTCTACGTAGATGAATACATACATATCAAGGAAACATACATGGGTGGTGTTTACTGTTCTAACAGGGTATAAATATCCTAAACAATGACTCATGATTAACTATCAAATTAACCCTTTATCCTAACACAAAAAAAATACTCTTGCCAAGAGAGAACAAGTGTAGTACTTAAGGATCGAATCCACAGAGAACAATGGCACACAATAGATTTCTTATTCATAAAGGTTAAGCTAGATGATTATATATATTGGTAACAAGTAATCAGTCTAAGGAAATATCCTTTATTGGAGAGTGTAGATGCAATATGAAAATATACTAATAATGTAAATATGAAAATATGCTAATAATGTATATATGCTATTAAACTAACTAGATGTGAATGTAAATACGCTAGAAAGAGGGTTTTAAGCTTAATGAATGATAGGGAATAAGAATCACGGATATGTAAATATTCTAGAACTCAAATATTAACTATTCGAACCCTTTTAACTCCAACTCTCGTATGCGAGAAAACGGAGAGACCATAGATCGACGGCTAAGGCCTGGTGTCGATCGACGGTGAAATCATAAGGAAGTGTGAAAGAGATTTGATATGTTCACCAAGCTAGTTAGACCAGCTCTTGCATGCGCCTAACAACCTAGTTCAATGAAATCTATTCTGGCACAAAACCTACTCTCTTAGTCGTCCATGTCCTACTTTTGAGATCCTAGTTAGCTACTCTAGAATGCTATCATTAAGCACAACTCAATTGATGTATATTACCTTAACCTAGCAATCCTACTTTTGGGATAATCCATGATTGCTATCATTCAACCCTAAACCTAGTTAATAACTACTTAGACATAATCAAAGTAAGAATAATAATCTGAATATAATGCATAGATAAAATACTGGGGTCCCAATAAAAATCTCCCTAAGGAGTTATGAATATTCTCCCTAAATAGAATATTAAAGAACCTATCACTGTACGTCTCGGTACGTCTGCCTATCCTCTTTTCTGGTGTCATACATAAAGTATAAATATAAAACCCTAAAATCTAGGTCAAAACTCATCGAGGGGTAAACTTGTAATCTTGTGTCTTGTTTATAACTTGGGCAAGAATTCAACTTTCTGGGAATTGGTTATCGATCGATGGCAAGTGGTCATCATCGATAGATCTTGGTCAAGTATCATTGGTCGACGTTAAGATAGTGTCGTCGATCGACGACAGTCTTGTACTTCGACTCTCTCAATGATCAGCTATGGATTATTCTCCTCCAAATGCTCTAAATGCTCCAAAAGCTCTAAGTATCTCCATATATATCCAAAATGTACATGGACCTGTAAAGACCTTAAAACATAGCCTAGACACACATAATTGACTAAGATGTTTGGATAGGCTTCCATGAATCAAACCCTAATGGTTTTTGCCACCAGATCCAATTCACTTCTTTTTAATCTTTTATCTCTTTCTAGGATCATATGAATCAAGATTTAATGGTTGTAGCCACAAATCCTGCTCGACTCCTTTTTTAATCAGAAGGGGAGAGAGAGGGGAATCAGAAACACACAAACTCTTACCTTCCAGACTTCAATAAGGAATCTGATCCAGTGTATACCAAATCCCAAACCAAGCAAATAATGTCAGGATTAGTGTTGGAAATCAGCTTCGGTTCCTTCAAACTTTCTAAGCAAGTGTGATATAGTGGCAGGATGATCCACTTTGGTATCTCTAGTAATCTCTGCAAACAACCTTCTAAGAATGTTGCTAAAGTGTGGTTAGTAAATAATAGACACACATAAGTCACCCTAAATAGAGTCTATAACATGGTCTAAAACTTGTAATAAATAGGCTATATCAGTAAAGTCTGTACTTTTATTTAATGCAAAGAAATGAAATTCGTAGAGGGGCGAGTCAGACTAGTATTTGCTAAGTTGTTGGTAGAATGGATTTGGTTGTTATACTAGGATAGGGTATATAGAGTTTCTTTGTGAATGACATGTTAGGATGTGGCTGCAAGAAAGTAAGGTGACAGTTATACTTAGACAGTATGTGAGTCTTCGTTTTCAAAACTTCTCACACAGGCTTTATTTGCTGGAGACAAGCAAAATGTTAAGTTGGGGATTTGATATACTATGGATTTTACCTATTTTACCTATGATATATAGAGTATATTTAAATACTTTTTATATGCATTTGATACTGTTTTAGATAATTTACAGGTCTAGGTACTTATTGGAAAGCAATTGGAGCTTTTGGACTATTTTGGAGCAATTAGGATTGCTCAGCAAAAGCCTAGAGTCAGATCCAGATTTATGAATGGACCATCGATAGACGTCACACACTGTGTGCCGATCAACGATGAAGTCAACCGAAAGATGAGAAACTACAAGTTTTACCCAGAAGTCTCATTAATTGCAAGACAAGTCCCTCGCCGGAATTTAGACTATTTATTAGGGTTTTCTATCTTTGTTAAGCCCTAAGCTTATTATTCAGAAATGAGGTAGACCAGAGTTTTAGAGTTTGAACATATTGCTACATCTATTGGAGAGAAAGATTTTATCATCATTACAGAGAAGATCTTGAACTCCTTATATTTTTACTCATTATGTTCTATACAATTTATTCATAATTTAATGATGTCCTTTATTGCTATGTCTGAATAGTTTTCTATTCGATTTAAAGTTATTCATTGGTAGTAATGTATTGTTGATTTAATAGAATTGTTAGGGTAATCTTCTTGGTTCTTTGTTTAAGTTGCACTTAATGCTAAGTGACTTTGATCACTTCAATCTTAGAAATTAGGGTTCTATAGCGCAAGCGAGAGTATGGTTATAACCTAGAATTTATAAACTAGTAACAAACGAGAGTTGAATTAGAAGTTTAGAGAATCTACTAAACTAGGAAATTAGTTTAGAATGAGCATCGATCAACACTATTGGATTGCTATCGATCGACGCTCAGCCGAGATGCGCGAGACTGGTACCCTAAACCCTAAGGTTTAAATTCAGAACGATACTTAATAAAACCCTAGCAGTCTATTAATCTACATTATTAAAATCTACATAAGAATTTCCCCTAAGTCTAATGTCCTAAATTAACGTTCACAAACCAAATCATTCTTAAAGATTTCTTTATTGTTATTCTTATAATTCATCCAGCCTTAATTCGAAAACAATAAATCTATTGTGCAATCTTAGAGTCTCTGTGGATTCTACCCCTAAGTACTACATTGAACCTCTTATTTGAGATAGTAAAGTGGGAATATAGGGTTAATTTTGAAAGTGAAATAAAAGCCCACATCATCGCCTGCTGGAGAAAAGGATGAGAGAGAGTTTTTGCATGTTGGCGACAAGGTTGGAGTGGGAGTCGTTTCATGCTGGCGACGAGGCTCGGAGTGGGAGTCGTTGCCTTATGGCGACAAGGATCAGAGTGGGAGTCATTGCTTTCTGGTGATGAGGATCGGGGTGGGAATTGTCGCCTGCTGGTGATGAGGCTCGGAGTGGGGGTCGTCGCCTGATGGCGATAAACCTCTGACTGGGAGTCGTCGCCTGATGGCGACGAGGCTTGGAGTGGGAGTCATCTCTTGCTGGCGACGAGCCTAAGAGTGGATGGTCTGGTCGCCGGCTGGTGATGAGGAACAAAGAGGATGGTTTGGTCGCTCCTGGCGACGAGGAGTAGAGAGGATAGTATCGTCGCCTTATGGAAACATGGTTCAACAGTCATGACAAGATGAACTGGAAAGAATAAGACGATGAGAAGTCGGGACGCGGCGATTTCATGTTTGATCGTATTTCCAGAAGTTGTTCTGTATGGGTAATTAGTATATCTTTTGAGAGACCTCATTACTTTGATTTTTCCAATCTTACTTAGTAGTCACGTTCTTTTACCTTAAAGAGAGAAAACATCTTCGTGGTAGTTTGTAGACATTGATTCTGTTGTGGCTGATTTAGACCCCAATAGTTATCCCTCAGTTCACTAGAATTGTTGAGATGTTCTTGCGAGGTGTTAGGCAAGTTAGGCGGAATGAATTTCTGAAAGTCCAAAAGTAATTCGATTTTCATCGAAAGCTAAAGTATATTTCTTCCTCTATAAGTATGTGGAGTAGGTTTCAAATTCATTACTTGCTTACTTCCACAAGAAACTTTCCTTAAGGTAAAAAATCTTTCTCTCTCTTTTTCTTCTTTGTTATTTTCATTATGTCTTGAAGCAAGAGAGTGTCTGAGGACGCCTTGCCTTCCTCTATCGATTTTGAGAGGTTACGCGTTTGAGGTGATGAAATTGTTCCAAAGACCGAGTTAATTCCGCATTCCATCAATCCCAAAAAAGTCACGGATTATTGGTTTTCCACATGTGGTCTTGAATCACCTCCACCTGAGCCGTGGTGTCCGGTGCTGCATCGTGGGAGACGACTTATCGATGGGTCCAGTAGGAGTGGTTATTCTTTTCTCGACACCATTCGCAGTTTATGCCGGGTCTTGGATAATGTTGAGTTTCGATTACCGAGGCATGGGGAATGTGTTGTGATCCTACTCCTGGTTACTTCAATTATTACGAGGCGCATCTTTGCATTGTCGTTTGTGGTTTCCCATCCCGGAGATTATAATTCAGAACCTGAACCGTTTCTGGCTTTCGATAAGCCAGATGTCTCCTGGTGGTCTGCAACATCTCGTAAGGATCCTGGTTTTGAGTTTCGAGCAAGGGAAGACCCTCGATGCCGATTATCTCGAGGATTATCTGTTTCCGCAAGACACAAGAGTGCCTCTAATGTATTGCCTTAAGCCGAGGCAACATATGGCGATGATCAGGGGGCTTACTTCTAACTTTCAGGGCTGGCAGAACTACTATTTTTCGTCTGTATAAACAGGGCCTCTGTTTCAGAAGAATGCATTCCCATTTTTAGGCGTAAATGGGGTCCACATGGTATCACAGTCGGATACTTCGGTTATCCTTTGTTTTGTCCATATCTGATCATGTACTTGTTTTTTGTGTTTTGTAGTTTATGATCCTTTTCCACCACATCTCGTCGACGTGTTTGCCGTTACAGATATTTTTTTCGGCTGTCCGTTTTATTGGGCTTACTTATCTCCTAAACAAGTTCACGCAGTGGGGTGCGGATCATCAATATCGAGCTCATCCTCACACTTTAGTGGAAGAATACTTGGATCCGACCATCGACGAATTCATTCTATACGACATTCCCATGCTGAGGGAGAGGGAAAGGTCTTCCAATAACAAGCAAGTTGCCGTCGAAGAGGACGATGTTGCTACTACTTGGGCGGCGTTGCTCGTGGACAACTGGTTTCATACCTATTTTCCAAATGAGGCCGGTGCAAGTGGTGTCGTCCAGACCCCATCACCAGGGTTTGGTACTGAAGTTCCAGAACTTGTCGTTGCTTTGCTGGCTTCTCTCGTGATTCCCTTTTCATCAGCCTCGGTCGGTAGTAAGCCTGCCAGAGCGGGGAAGTTTGCTGAAGCCTCGCGGATGTGAATTGGGGTTAGTTTTATAGATTAATTTTTGTGATCATGTTCTTTTCTAATCCCTTAGTTCTATCTTTCACGCAGGGCCTCCATATGATGAATGACGGGCTTACGGCAAGTTGCTTTGAGGCGCGGACGGCTCACTTTAGGGCCGAGAGGGCTCACTTGAAGAGCGAGGCTAAGGAGCGCTCTTTTCGTGAGAAGGATTTGGCATTGAATCAAGCCTCAAGGCTCCGTCGTGCACATTGGGACATGACAGAAAGCAGGGAGGTGGCTGCAATCCTAAATAATGTTCTATTAAATTTGCAGTCGACTTTGTTGAGTTTATGAGGACTCAAAAATCCTTCGGCGACTATCGCGAGTGCCGAGGCTCTGTTGCGCTTTGTGGCGTATGCATGCCGCTGACTAGACCTATAAAGCCGAGATGTCAAAGATGTCGAGGCATATGGGATACTATGCAATCACAGAGTCGAGATCCCTTATATTGAGAGGAGAATCTTAGAGCACTGGGCCACGATCCCTCTCTCTCTGGAGTCGGAGGAGGTTGAACCTGCCATTCTGGGCGAGGATGGCGAGGCAGATCAACCTCTGGCCCCGCTCAGTGTTGGTGACTACTCGATTGGGGGTCGATGTCTGGTAACTTGTCTTAGACCCGTGAAGGATGTTTGTGCTTAAAGGTAGTATGCTCCCTCTATATGTTATTTTCATTCGTATGTAACATACTCGCCCCTTGGGGATTTTAAATATATTTCTGTTTCATAGCCTTCCTTTTTCCGGACAAAGCGTAAATGAGACCGAGAGATTGTGACAGTGTTCCAAATTTTTTTTTTCTAGCGGATCGTGATACTTGTAGTTATATTAAGATGGATTTTCTGAGATTTAGGATTTAAAGAAGTTCATGAACGTCCAAGTATCAATGAAGAGGCAAAGTTTTGTATCTCGTATCAATGATACTATGCCTTTGAGAGTTAAGAGTACAGTTAGGGTAAGGCTAGGTTTATTTTCGTGCCTGGAGCATACAGGGTCATCCCGACTTACTTGACTTGTGTATGATTTCAACATGACTTTGTTTCAATATTGAAATATGGGATGAGTTCTCGGCTTAGGTGATTTGCATCGATCGGGAATCGAATATCACTCCGAAGACAATTTTAAAATTTCGGAAGTATTGACCAACATTTCGGATTTTTATAGCGCGCTTACCTTGTGTCGTATGTTTGAGGACGAATTCTATGAGAGGAGCAGGACGGGATAAGCGTTTTTTTTTGCGAAAGGTTAATTTTCTTCAGGGCCAGTCGCGACGTGATGTAAGAGCAAGTAGTTGTCTTTTCTAATGTGTCTTAGTTATTAATCTATAGTCGCGTGAGGACTGTTCTAGTAGTTTATTCAAGTTTTGGAAATATATTTTCGAAGTCTGTGACGTCTCGCCTTTTCCGAGAATGTGTTTTCCTTTGGGTAAAGTGATTTTACGTTGTTAGGATATGTTGGGAGAATTTTTTGCTTTGGCCGGAGATCTTTCCTTGATCTTGTGACTGGGTGTAGATTGTTTGAAAGCTTTAGAAGTTTGTTAACCGTTTGGTCGTTGGATTTCTCTTTGTATGATTTCCAGTTCTGGGCTGTACGATAATTGTTTTTTCTTACTTTGGTTGTTCAGACAAATCATGGATCGCCATGTCTGGCCGTAAAGTAATTTGCGAGATTAAGTATTATTGCGATAAAGAGATTTGTGAGACCTTTAGAAGTCATATTGGATTATCTTTTATCGAAAAAGTTTTTCAAATATCGAGTACAAGGACGAATAGTTAAAATATGGGAGTATACGAGTATCATATATGTACCCACTCCCCTCTTTTTAGAGAGGGGGACAGCTGAACTCGTCATGTGACGAGTTGCCTATGTAATCCTTTCTGGGATCAAGCCGTCTTGTAGTTCAGTTTGTTGCCTTGACTGTTTTACTCGTTTGGAGTTGTTGCATCGATCGTCCTAGTCGTGTTAACTATTCCTGGATCGGCAGCTTTTCTGGAGTAGTATTTTATGGGTTATTGGAAGCGTTGGGCTCAGTAGTCTGCTTGGTTTCTTCTTCTGCAGTCGTTGCTTGAGCAGACTATTCTGGATCGTCTTTTTTTCAGAAGTGTTTTCAGTTGGGAGCTGACTTGTGTTCGTACGCTTGGGTTTAGCCATGGATGTGGTCGTGATTTTCCACAGCTTGTGTTCCATCAGGAAGCAGAGCTGCGACTTTTTTGGCATCCTCAGATTGCTGGCGGTTTTGTTATGAGTTCGGAACTTGATGCCCAAATGATATGTCGATGGGACTTCCTTTATGGAGTTTATCTAGGGTGTTCCCATGATCACGTTGTAGATTGCTGGATGTTCGATGATTGCCGGATGATCGACGATTACGAAGACGATGATTTTTGTGATTTCTTTGGATATGACCGGGAGTTTTATCGATCTGAGAGTCATTGAAGTTGTGCGGGAGAAGCCAGTCAATGGTCTCAGTGTAGGTATGAATTCAGATATATCGATGTTCATCCTTTTGAGGGTATCGCAGAGGATAATGTTGATGGTGCTTCCCGTGTGTATGAGGACCCTGGCGACTTTGAGATCCTTTATCACAAGATCGATCACAACTGGGTTGCTGTGAGGTTTGTCGCTTCCGACGGTCTCATGTTCCTCAAAAGTGATCGTGTTGTTTGGGACATCGAGTGACGAAGGCCAGTTTGTGCTTGACTCGCCTTCGGTTAATAAGCCTTTATTGACGAGCCAGTGTCATGGCAGCATTGTGACCCTCCATTGATCATGTTTATTCTGCAACACATGTTGTTGTGGCCTCTATCATCAGGTTTTCTTCCGTATTTTCCTTTCTCCCCCGATTGTTTGGCTTGAGGATTGCTTTCAGCTGGTTGGGCTTGCTTGGTTTTTGGTGGGCGGTTATAGTCGCGGATGAGATCTTTTATGCTGCGTCACTTTAGATATTTCTCCTGCGAGTAGTTTACATTTACGTGCTTCATATTCCTCATAATCCATTAAGCCTGAAACCCTATATCTAGCATATTTACATTTTAGTTAAGCTAAATAATATATTTCCATATTTGCATTATTGTTATATTTCTACATTTGCATTATTATCATATTTCCATATTTCATATATACTTGTTGATAAAGAATATTTCCTTAAATTGATCTACTACTGATATATATAGCTACCTAGTTTAGAATTTTGAAATAAGAAATCTATTGTGTGCCATTGCTCTCTGTGGATTTGATCCCTAAGTACTACACATGATCTCTCGTGGCACGAGTATTATTTTGTGTGTTAGGATTCAGCGTTAATTTAATAGTTAATTGTTTAGGATATTTTTACCCTGCTAGAACAATAAACACTCCATGTCAAATTTGGCGTCGTTTCCAGGGAGCATTGATCGCCATTAGATTTAATTTCTAGGATTTAGTCTAGGTTTGTTTTTTACTTTCAAGTTACTGAGTTTTCTTTTCTTTGTTTTTCAAGTACATGCAAAAGAGTACCAGGAGCAATAAAGGACAAGAAACACTATTCTCAGACCCAGAGAAGCTCGAACGTACAATCCGCAATGAGAGACAACAAGCATCGATTGACGGCAATCTACTCAGCGTCGACCGACACCTCTTTACGGATAACATCGACTGACATCAGAACTCAAGCATCGACTGACGTTGACCAACAGCGCATCGATCGACGAACACCTCCACTCATCGATTGATGACAGAAGACGAGCTCAAATGGTTGCGGCTACTGTATTGGTTCAAAATGAGAATGGAGACTTTCATGATGTCAACGGTCACCTGCGTAATGCAGCAGGTCAAACGATAGACGATCAGGGGGCTGTAATCCCTGATACAGAAGCAAAAGCAGACGCTGTATGTAGCTCAACCTGAAGCAAACGCCCAAGCTGCTCAGAGAACACTGGCTGACAACAGCTGTCCAGACCAGTTCTACGCCAACATATCCGCCATTCGTCCTCCAGCTTTTAAGAGAAACGATTTTGAGATCAAGACCGCTTTCTTCGGTCTTGTATCGTAGACGCCTTACCATTGATTGCGTCATTAGCACCCTATTGGATCATCTGGAGTGATTTGAGGATCTAGTGACTGCTATTAAAGTTAATGGAGTCCCTGAGGACTATCTTTTCTGTAAGCTCTTCAAGTACTCACTTGCTGGAGAAGCTTCATATTGGTTTAAGCAGCTACCACAAGGATCCCTGACATCCTGGACTGACATCAAGAATGCATTCTTGGGTAACTTCTTTCATGATGCGAGAGCAGAAGATCTAAGGAGCAAGATTGCTACATTTTCACAAGAACCTTCAGAGTCTTTCAGAAACTTATGGATCAGATTCAAGTCATACCAGAGAGACTGTCCACATCACGGGTTCAACGAAGTGCAACTACTAAGCACTTGCTTCAGTGGTATTGGGTTACAATATTAGATGGCTTTGTACACGGCTAGTGAGGGGAATTTTAGCACTAGGAGTCCTGAAGAAGCTACGAGATAGATTGAAATCTGGCATCCAACAGCAGTACCAAGAACACAGATTTTGAGAGAAAGAAAGCAGCTCCAGCTCCGAGCAAGGAGCAGATTGAAGAAGTCAAGAAAAAACTAGATAGTGTTCAGAAATTTTTCAAGAAGTAGATTACTTTTGCAGGAGTAGAAGCAATAGAGTGTGGAGATGATGATATTGGAGAAGAGGATGTGAACTACATTGATGGGAATGGTGTCTAGAGACAAGGGAATCAAAGTTTCAACAGGAAATCCTATGGGACTGGTCAAAGGAGTAACTTTAATCAGAGTTCAAAGGGAAGGCCCTTCAACAACAACATGACTTATGGAACTTCCTACTACCAGAATCCTCCTCCATATGCTCAGAAAAGCAAGATTGAAGCAATGGTTGACAGAGTGTTAGAGGGACAACAGAAGATGACTGTGGATTTCAATGGGAAGATAGATGGTCTGTACCTCAACCTAAATACCAAGTTCGAAAACCTAAGCGCCCATGTGAATAAATTGGAATCAATTGATGAAAACAAGTGAAACGATTAGGAGGGATGAAGCTTGATCAAGAAGAAAGTGGAGGCTTGACAAACGCACCACGTCAATGCATTGATTGAAGATGATTTTTGGCAAGAAGTTACGAGAGAGAAGCTCCAAGAAGTAGATTTTCGTGTGGAAAATTCCATGTCACTTAGCACTTCTCAACATAATCGATCGACATCTGGCAATGAGCATCGATCGACAGCGAATCCTACAGTGTTAGTGGAGTTTTGTGAATAAACTAACGTCAATCGACACAGACGTTCAAGCATCGATCGACAAAATGATACAAGCATTGTTCGACAGTGCGACCTTAGCATCGATTGACAGAGGAGAAAACCTAGTTCGACTTCCGAACCTCAATCTGCTCCTTACTTATTGTTGGAGTTGATTTCTTCCTCTCAAAATCTGTGTTCTTAGTACTGCTGCTATATGCCAGATTCTCAATCAATTATGTAGC
The DNA here is from genome assembly GCA_905132765.1 of Moricandia arvensis. Classification (NCBI taxonomy): domain Eukaryota; kingdom Viridiplantae; phylum Streptophyta; class Magnoliopsida; order Brassicales; family Brassicaceae; genus Moricandia; species Moricandia arvensis. The sequence goes on along the minus strand of CAJHQP010001959.1, from coordinate 20,564 downwards.
TTCTTCAGGGCTCTTAGTGCTCAAATTTCCTTCATTAGCTTTGTCCAAGCCATCTGATACTGCAGTGCAATAACCCTGAAGAAAGTGCTAAGAAGCTGCACTTTGTTGAACCCATGATGTGGACAGTCCCTCTGGTATGACTTGAGTCTGATCCATGAGTTTCTGAAAGACTTTGAAGCCTCTTGTGAATAAGTAGCAATCTTGCTCCTCAGATCTTCTGCTCTTGCGTCATCAAAGAAGTTATGCAAGAAAGTCTTCTTAATGTCATTCCAGGATGTCAGAGATCCTGGTGGTAGATGCTTAAGCCAATATGATGCTTCTCCAGCAAGTGAGTACTTGAAGAGCTTACAGAAAAGATAGTCCTCAGGGACTCCATTGTCTTTAATAACAGTCACTAAATCCTCAAATCACTCCAAATGATCCATAGGGTGCTCGTGTCGCAAGCCATGGTAAGACGTCTGCGCTACAAGTCTGAAGTAAGTGGGCTTGATCTCAAGTCCTATTCCCTTAATCTATTAAGCATGAAACCAGAGATCTGGCATAGTTACATTTTAATTAATCTTAATAATGTATTTACCTATTTGCGTTATTGTCATCTTTCTACATTTGTATTGTTATCATATTTCCGTATTTCATCTATACTTCTTGATAAGCAACATTTCCTTAAATTGATTACTTGCCACTGATATATATAGCTACCTAGTTTAGTTTTTAGAAATAAGAAATCTATTGTGTGTCATTGCGCTCTGTGGATTCGATCCCTAAGTACTACACCTGATCTCTCTTGGCAAGAGTATTATTTTGTGTATTAGGATTAAGGGTTAATTTGATAGTTAATTGTTTAAGATATTTATACCCTTCTAGAACAATAAACATACCATGTCACCATCGCGATCTGGAAGGTTTGCAGATGCGCTTTGAGATCGGTTGTGCCATTGTATATAGGGATCTTGATCTTCCCAGGATCCGAGAATTTTGTCTCGTTGATAAAAACGATGAAGGGGGGGGGGGGGTTCGAGCTTCTCCGAGGAGTCTATTGATCTCGGGTGCAGTGCTGGTACTAAGGTGAATTTGAGATTTCACCTCTTTTACTTTCGCGGCTGTTTCTGTGAGAAAGTCATGGAGATCGTAAATCTCATCAAGATCGTTGCCAGACGTTTTCTGAGTTTGTCGGCGTTTGTTGTGAGTGATCTGGCCTGTTTCTCGGATGATTATCTTGTTCTACCTAGAAGATAGTTTCTTCCACTTATGTCGTGGGTTTATCAAACAAAGAGTCCTGCAGAGTTGTATGGCTTCTTGTCCTTCTTGGGTCACGTCGGCATCGTCAACCTAGTGTTTAGATTTGTTGTTGGGATCCAATTTGACCTGCTAGATTTATTTATTTATTTTTTATTGATAGGCGGAGAATTTTCAACAGTATTCTTTGTCGCGTCGGGAGTTATCTCGTCGGGGTTTTATCCCAACGGGTTTCCCTGAGTGTTCGCAGCCCTCCATTATGGAGTTGTGAAGTCAAGCCTTCTTCTGTTGTGGATTCTCGTAGTTCCGCACGGAAAATAGCTCTGGTTCTTTCTGTTAGGGTTTTGACCGGCTTGGCGAGAGAATTCATGAGCTTATCCTGTTCTTCCGACTTCTTCTCGAGAGTCGAGAACATCTTCTTAATCTCCTGGAAAGCCGCAGTGTTAATATCAGTGTTGACTGCATTAGCGCTTCCTGCTGGAGTGTTTTCAACATTGACGTTGGCGACATCGCCATTACGAGATGGTTAATTTTTCTGAGCGTCTCTAGTCATGTTTGACCAAGCGTTTTTGCGCCTTCGAGTTAGATTGATCCGACCCCCCCCCCCCCCTCCTTCTAGCGCCTAACTGTGGGAAAAAAAATTTGCACCATCTATTTTCGTAATTGGAGGAATGTCAAGAAACCCTAACTTTCCTTGAGGTTCTGGATTTATGCCGAGCCAACGATAAGTGGGCAAAAATAGAAAAAAAAAACGAAGTAAAATTAATCAAAAAGAGAGCAAAGTAAGGATGTTCTTATTCTAAATTTTTGTCTGAGCGTAGTGATCGTACAATAGGTCCTAAAAGCTTCGGCTTCAAGAGCTGTCAACGAGATCTATAGTTCTAATAACCTAAACTTCGAACCTAGTTGATTTGCAGCTCGCTAACAAACTAGAAATTGCGTAAATTTCCCATAAGTGGTAAGTTTCCTGTAAATTTTTTGTCTCCCATGCGGTCCTTGCTTTGGCTCTCCTTATATATGCCTCCTAGGTTGGTTGTCTTTTCTTTTCTGCCCCTTATTTGAGCCTATCTCTTTATGGACATCTTCATTATCTTATCGAACTTCATTATTATCTTCGGACTTGGTATTTATCTTCTTTTCCGTCTCTCTTCTACTAAAATCACATAACTGTCATTGTAGTTTGGGCTCATTCTCGTGTAAAATATTAGTGGGCTTTGGGCGCGTTTTAGACCTTCTTAGACAGTTTTTTAATTCAAGGTGTTAACAATTTTCTTCGGAAAAATCACCTTCCATACAATGTTAGTTATATAGGATGATGAAAAACTAATCGTATAGTCGAGACAACAATGGCATTAAGTTAACAGTTATCATTTCACATGATTGATTCGATATTTTAAGAGAAAACAAGTCTTTGCTATTTTATCGTCAAATTTAAAAGGAAACTCCAATCACGACGAAACAAGAGAAAATTCGATTGAGACGAAGCGAGGTTGATGCCGCCTCATGGAAACAAGGAGAATTAGGCTTGTTTGCCTTCTGGCGACAAAGAGGAGAGAGAGACGTCCCCTCTTGGTGATGAGGCTTGGAGTTGGAGTCATCGCCTACTGGCGATGAGGCTTGTAGTAGGAGTCGTTGCTTGATGTCGAAGAGGCTCAAAGTGGGAGTCGTCGCTTGCTGGCGACGAGTATTGGAGTGGGAGTCGTCTCCTGCAGGTGACGAGGCTTGGAGTGGGAGTCATCGCTTGTTGGCGACGAGGCTCAGAGAGGTAGTAGACTTCTAGAAATGAGGCTCGGAGTAGGAGTTGTCGCCTGCTGCCGACGAGGTTCGGAGTAGGATTCTTTGCCTGATGGGTACAAGGCTCAGAGTGGGAGTCATCTTCAGCTTCAGAGTGGATGGTCTGGTCGCCGGTAGGCGACGAGGTACAGAGATGATTGTCTGGTCACTGCTGGCGATTAGGAGCTGAGAGAATGGCCTGGTCGTCTGCTGGCAAATGAGGAAGAATCAGTGTGGTGGCCTCGTGGCGACGAGGAGAGTAGAGAGTGTTGTCTACTCACCGCGACGAGGCAGAAACAGCGTGGTTGCCTGTTGGCAACGAGGATTATAGATGATGGTCTCGTCGTCTTATAGGCACATGGTTCAACGGTCAAGGCGAGATGAACTTGAAACAATAAGACGATTAGAAGTTGGGACGCTGCGATTTCTTGTTTTATCATATTTTCGGCAATTATTCTCTAAGGGATTGAGTATATTTTTCCTCAAGCTCGTTACTTTGATTTTTTGAATCTTACGAGGTTTTAGTACTCACATTCCTTTTACCTTAAAAAGAGAAACGTCTTCGCTTTAGTTTCTAGACATTGACTTCGCTGTGACCAATTTGACCGCAGCTGTGCTTTATAATAGCCACATTGCCCAAAAACATACGCGGACCTGAAAACACTCTAAAATGGACTCCAAAAACATATAATGTACTCTTAAAAGCACATATACTGTGAGTGAAAATTGGTAAAATCCATAATATATCAACTTCGCTAGACTTATCCGTTTGCTTGTCCTCAAGCAAAGAATATAACAGTCCTGTGAAAGAGGTCTGAAATCAGAGGGACTCACAATTTTTTAAAATTACTATTATCACCTCTGCAATGTTGCAAGCCACATCGAATCAATGTCAACTTTAGAGGTGCCTTATGTACTCTATCCTAGGTTAGCAACCAAACCATCTCGCCAAAAACTTAGCTAATAATGTATGACATACACCTCTACTAACCTCATTTCTTATAATAAAAAGGTGCAGACTTTACCTTGGGAGTATCGATCAAAGGACACAATGACTCTTACTCAAACAAGTATTTGAATGCACATGCAGTCTTCTCTGATCCCTTTTTTTTCCTCTTTCTCTCTTCTGAATCTTTTTCTTTTTCCCTTATTTTTTATTATTCCAATGAACAGTGACATTGCTGCAGTTCGTCTTGTTCATCTTCTTTTTTCTTTGACAAAGTGTAAGTGAATAATGGGGTCATAGGAAATTTTCCTATTACTCGCTTCCAACAATGTGTGATCATTCCTTTCGAAATTAGAATAAAGGGGTCATAGGAATTTTTCTTACCCCTCTACATTTTTCAGGAAATCATCTCTAACTTTTATTTTCCAGATGCCGAAGAGGGAGAGAGAAAGGTAACTAGAAATACACAGACTTTTACCTTCCAGATTTGCAACAGGAATCCGATTCAGTGTATACCAAGGTCCCAAGACAAGCAAATTAAGTTGATTAGGTTGGAGTGCAGCTTTGGTTCCTTCAAACAATTTCATCAAGTATGGATCTTACTGGTAGGTGATCCACTTTGGTATTTCTATCCGGCACACCCTTCCATCAGTAAATCTAAGAATTGTGCTAGAGAGTGGTTAGATAATAAGTAAAAACTGAATAAGTTCATTATCCCCTTCTTGGCTCTACAAAACTCAATAAACACACATAAAAAAAACTCAAAATAAAATACAATATCACTAGTACCTCCCCCAAACTTAAAAAAAAAATATCCCCAATATTATACAATCCAGGATTGGTAGGAAATAAACCAGAAGGATGAAAATAAACAAGGATAATCGGAATACCTACTCGTTGATGGTGAGTGTCGATCGTAATAATAAAATGGCGATTGATACTCTGGATGCTCTGTCGATCAACATTGATCAAGTTTCGGTGGATGCTCGGTGCAGACTTGTCTTCTTCGTATTTTTAACCTGAAATAAAATAATACGAAAAATCAGTAAAAACGAAAGTTTAAACTAATTTAAACTTACTAAATGAGTTTTCTCCCATGAAGTACTTGTTTATAGTCTTTAACTTGATGTTTTGGAGGTTTTTGGCTAATATGGATGCAATGGAGTTGATACGTGATGAAATTACCCTAGAGGTACTGATTACTCTCTCAATAAGAGGTTTAGTTATAGTACTTAAGAATCGAATCCACAGAGACAGAGGGCCCACAATAGATTTGATAATCAGCTTAGTTAAAATAGAAAATTAATAAGACTTTCAATTAAGAAAATAAGGAAATAGTTAGTTGTAAAAAAACAAGGCAAATAGCTAGATCTATGGTTTTAGGTAGTGAATTATAATGGATAGAAGCCAAGGGATTTCCAATCATAGTACATAAATTCAATTATTTAAAGATATTATGAGTTATATCTATCCTATGGCTAAACTCAGAGTCTACAACTTTCATGTGCAAACTCGGAATGACTTTCGTTCGATGGTATGCAAACAACATTGATCAATGGCTTTCTTAGTCAAGCATTAAACGATCAGATTCAATTTTTTCACTTATCACTAGAGCATTCTCTCAATTTGTTCACTTAGATTCACTTAGATTCCTCAGTGTCACTAGAGCACTCAACATGATTAATTAAGGTAATGATCCTACTCTCAAGTTGTCAATTCTCATAAGATCAAGGTTCTAGGTAGCTAATCAAAAACACAAGCAATAAGTACAAAACTAATGATAGATCTAATAATCACCCTAGCAATTCTATGGCTTGGATAATTCATTGAAACCTTTAATAAACCCTAAATCTAACAAGGTGACTACTCATACATAGCAAAAGATAATTATAAACATGAAATAATGCATAAGATAAAGAATAGGGATGGAAACTGGGGTTCCAATACAAAGCTTGAAGAAACCCTGATCTTCTCCCCAAAACCCAAAACTACTATATTTGTCATAAAAAAATATTAAAGCTTCCAATAAGTCGTCATTTGCAAAAAAAAAAAAACACTAGCAAAGACCATATAAACTAGGTAAAACACATCAAGGGGAAGTCTTGTAATTTTTGTGACTTAGGCTTCAAGTCGGCTACTTTGTGAGTTGGGCTTCTGCGGGTCGACCGTCCATCAATGGAAAGAGTGCGTTGTTGATTCGCGCAATACTCTATCTTGACTCGTACTTTGCTGAATTTGACGAGCTACATGGTTCCTCTCTCTTTGAGCTCTAGAAAGCCTCAATCTCTATAGTACTCCAAAATGTACCTAGGCCTGAAAAGACTCTAAAACACACCTAAACACATATAATAGACTCCAAATAGGGCCTATAACATGGTCCAATGTGGTAAATATTGGGACCTATCAACTCTCCTAGACTTAACATTTTGCTTGTCCTCAAGCGAAACAAGGGTAAACCTGTGGAAGAGATTTGAAAACAGGAACTCACAAAATTTCTAGTTTATCATTATCACCTTTACTATCTTGCTACCACATCAAACAACTATCAATCTTATAGAAACTTTCTATACTTTATCCTAGTATAGCATCCAAATTCATTCTACCAACATCTTAGCAAATACTAGCTTGACTCACCCTCTACTAATTTTATTTCTTGCATAAAATTATAGAGGCTGGTTTCCCTTGGGAGTATCAGTCAGAGGACACATGGAATCTTACCCCGGCAAGTATCTGAACACACATGCAGTCTTCTCTGATCCCTTTCTTCCCTCTTCTCTCTTAACTGAATCTCTTTATATATATTTTTTAAATAAGTCCAATGAATCAATGATGATGATAAAGTACATCTTGCTCATCTTTCTTTTCTTTTCTCTCTTTTTATTTGACAAAGTGTAGGCGAATAATGGGGTCACATGTAATTTACCTACCCCTTGCTTCCACAATGTGTTATCATTCCTTTATGAATTAGAATAATGGGGTCACATGTAATTTACCCACCCCTCTGCATCTCTGGAAATCATCTCAATGTTTATTTTTATAGATGCCGAAGAGAGAGGAGAGAGAGAGAGAGGAGAGAGAGAGAGAGAGAGAGAGAGAGAGAGAGAGAGAGAGAGAGAGAGAGAGAGAGAGAGAGAGAGAGAGAGAGAGAGAGAGAGAGAGAGAGAGAGAGAGAGAGAGAAGGGAGTCAGAAGCACATGGACTTTTACCTTCCAGACATGCCAAGAGGAATCCGATCCAATGTACGCCAAACCCCAAAGTAAGAAAATAAGTCATATTAGGTTGGAGATTAGCTTATGTTCCTTCAAAATTTCAAAGCAATTGTGATATAGTAGTGGGACGATCCACTTTGGTATCACTAATACTTTCTACAATCAACAAATCTAGAATGATGCTATGGAATGGTTAGTGAATAAGAAAAAATATAAATCTTATCATAATCCCCGTCTTGACTGTACAAAAAACTTAAATAATCATAGAACATAAAACTCGAAATGGAAAAAATATTAGTAAACCTCCCTAAGACTTGAATAACATTGTCCCTAGTGTTATCCTGTCTCGGTTAGGTGGGAAAACAATAAAATATAAGTAAATGTTATGAGGACAGTCGAAAATACCAGATTTCGTTACGAGTGTCGATCAATGGTAATGTTATGATGTCGACCGATGATTATCGATATCGACCGATAGTGATCGGTATCGACTGACGGTTGTGCTGTATCGTCGACCAATGACGGTTCTCGATCTTCCTTTTTTTTACTGCAAATAGAGAAAATAAGAAAATTAGTAAAATCATGAAAATAAAATAAATTTAAAACATACCTAATAGTGGGTTGCCTCCCACTCAGCGCTTGGTTATAGTCTTTAGCTTGACGTTTAGGACTGTATGGACTAAGATGGAGGTAGATCATCACTTGGTGAAAAAAGTGTCCAAATCCTCTTTGATCATCTGAAATAAGGTACTAACGAAGCTTCTTATGGCTTATTCACCTCTGGTTCGCTGTCTTTCTTTATTAGCTCAACTTGCCTCATCCTTTCCTCAATCCTATCCTGTTATCTGTGGGTATGGATATGTCATCCAATCTCTTGAAGATATCTTCCATCATCATGTCTTGAGATGGATAAACTCCATCAAGTTTATGTTCTAGCAACTTCTCGGTTACCATTCTTGGTCGGAATGGTCCACGGATAGCATCAATCGATGGCCAAAATTGTTCGTCGATCAATGGTCATTTGTCAGCTTCTTTCTGTAGTTTTTTTGAACCATATGAAGAGTAGAGTCCATCTTTTGCTTCATCGCGTTCATGCACATAGTTAAGCAGCTAATAGTGTTGTAGAATGGATAATATATATCATCAACCCTCTTGTAGTAATACACAATCAACATCTCTTGGGCTCTATAGATTATATGTACCATGTAATCTACTTTTGTTGTACTGTAGTAGTCAGCCGAGGGCTTGGTATCCACAAAATTCTCTGCATACTCTAAGAAACAAAAATGAGTGTGTCCAATGATGGCTGCTCTCTGAATAATCTTCCTTATGTCTTCCTTTGACACTTTGTTGACTCTGCCATATATGTCTCATGCATTGCCATCTTCATCTCTATAAACTCCATACTAATCTCTGGTTTCCCAACGAAATCTTCTCCTACGTGTATATTATAGGTTTCATACCCGTATGCCAAATTATCATAGATCGATGGTATTGGGCCATCGTCAATCGATGTCGCAATCCAGGTTTCATCGGATCCTCTGAAATCTCTAGCTTCCTCTAGTCCAAGAGCACGGTACTCGATCGCTTCTTCTTGTAGATAAGATTCATCGTATTTTGGGTTAGCAATATCATGCCCTAGGTCAGGGTTGTCGTCCATCGATGAAAAGGGTGGGAATCGATCAACTATTGGTTGGCATCGTGGACCTATGTCTTGGGCTGGACATCGATTGATGCTCCATCATCCGACTCCTCTTTTATCTCAATGTCGCAGAAACATGTGGCCACTAGTCCTGGTTCATGAACCAAATCAGTGAGAGCATTTTTGGTACAACCTGTTTGTCTTCATGTCGCATACTGCTTCTGCCCTGGACATGAAAGCTCTTCCAAGTAGCAGGGATGAAGTCTTCTCCACTTGGACATCCAAGACATGAACGTCTACATGAATTAGGGCATCACCGATTTGCACTTAAAGGTTTTTGACTATGCCTCCTGAATTCACCTTAAAACAATCTACAAAAGTGAATGAATCACTAGAATGCTCTACTTTTAATATTAGCTCCTCCTCCATGGTTCTTGGAATAATTCTTACTGAAGAACCGTGTCGAAGGGTGCATGAGGGTTATCATGTCCCTTGATGTTGCACGGAACCAAAATATTCCCAGGGTCGCTTCTTTTCTTCAACTTGACCATATGCTTTATATTCTCCCTCAGGTGATTAAACATTCTTTCAATGTCTTTATCAGTCTCATTGTTTCTCTGAAGAACATCAATAATTTGTGAGTGTAATAAGCTTCCTCCAAATGTGTTTCTAAAGGGATTCTTAGTATTCTCTAAGTAATGTTTTCCATCTCTTCTTATTAGCTTCCCTTCTAAGATGCTTAGGGACCTTCTTATTTCCTCTAGAATGTCCATCCATAGCTTCCTAAATTACCATAGGGACTGATTCTTCTATATGTCTAGGTTTGGGTAGGGTGGGTTTCGAGTGCCTATTAGCATATAAAAGACTCACGTCTATGCTTGGAAATCGACATTCCTTTGTTTCGAATTGCCGTCGATCAATGGTAAGATCCCAATTATTGAGATGAAGAACCAAAGAGAAGAAAACATTGATGAGGAAGAGGCAGTTCGGAATAAAGAGGAAGTAAACTGGCTGAGGTTTGTATTCTGTCTTTACAGGTCGTACAACTATACCTGGTGTGACCTATATTGGCTTGCAAAGCAAGGCATGTGTAACTTGTGAGCCAAACACTTGCCTCTTTAGCCAAAGAGACGTTGGAGCTTGGTTGACCAGAAGCAAGAAGTTTGAATGAGTTTAAAATGGCAAGATCACATTTTCCACTTAAGGCTTGGAGCTGTTTATGAGATGTCACTATCTCTGTCCAGAAGTTTGTCCGTCTTATGCAGTTTAATCTTTGTTTATTCATTCTGTCTTAGTCTAGCTTCTCTATATAATGTAACCCACTCAAAATGAATGAAAGGAAAGGAGACGTTCTCTCCCATTCTTGTTTACCATCTCACCCAGCTCTCTCTCTTTCATCTCTCACGAAATCTCCATCTTCTCTCATTAGATTCTCACACAAACTTCATCATTCTCAGTTGATTCTTCACTTCCATTCTCACTTCTAACATTGTATCAGAGCATGAAGCTCCTAAATTCCTTTGCATTCCGCAAATCTATTCTATTTTGTTTTGTGTTTTCTCTTTACTCTGGGTTCCTCTATTTTTCTTCTGTTTTACTCTGTTTTTCTCTGGTCTTTCTCTAAATGTTTCTGTTTTCTTCACTCTATTATCAGAACATCTCCATCAGATCATTAACCTTCTTAATCTCTTTCTTTTCTGCAAAATCTATGCTTTTCAAAAATCTATGTGTTCTTCATTCTATTTTCCAGTGGGTAAAAGAAATTCATCCATGGAAATAGAAAAAGTTTGATTCTAGTAACCCTTGAGGATTCTAACTATTTGGTATAAGAGTTACCAGAGTTAGCTTGGGGAGTCATGGAAATTGGGACAACCACATCATGAACGCTGAAGCTTTAATGAGGATGACTCAAGAAGACTAATCAGGCTAGTAGTCTGAAGGATTAAGACAAGTGGGTCAGAGAAGATCAGAAAGCACTAGCGATCATCCACAACTCTCTCTCATAATTAGTCTTCGAAATTTACTCACATTGTGAAACTGCCAAGGATCTTTGGGAAAGTCTTCAAACAGTGTATGAGAATCTCTCCAACCTGAGCCGTGTGTTTGATTTCAGAGGATTATCAATTACTTGAGCCATGAGGAAGTGGAGTTCAATCAGTATTTTGGCAAATTCAAAAGCTTATGGGCAGATCTGGATGTACTTAGACCCTTCTCCTTGGATCCATAGGTCATCAAGGAGAGATATGAACAAGAAAAGGTCTTCAGCATTCTCCTGAACCTAAATTCATTCTATAATCACTTAATCAAGCATATTCTGAGAGAAGACAAGCTCCCTAACCTTGAAGGCGTGTGTTCTCTTGTTCAAAGAGAAAAAAATATCTCAGACTCTCTTTAAAAGGAATTGGAAGCCAGAGCTTCTTGTAAAAGATATACACAAAAAGAAAGCAAGAATGCTGCTGGTACCTGGATACAAGAAGGTCAAGAAAAATCATGTCAAGAAGAGTATTAAGCAATGTTGGGGTGATACCAAACATGTTGGAAGGAAACTCATGGAGAATGAGGAACAAACTCTAAAGGTCCATCCATGTATTCAGCCTTCATAAGTGAATCTAAGGGAGGAGAAGTGTGGAACAAGGCAATGATAAATGATTGTCTCATCAGAATGAGTGATATTGAGCCTCTAATCAAAGCTGCCAAAGCCATTATCTCCTCCAAGAATCTGGTACACATTCCCTTGTCTCTAAGTCAATTACAATAGATTATGGAGCTAGTCATCATATGATTAGTGATAAGAATTTTATCAGCAATGTTAGGACTGCTTTAGGGAATGTAGTAGTAGCAAATGGCGATAAGGTGAAGATATAAAGAATAGGGAACCTTAAGTTGTTTGATAGAGAATCCACTGCCTTCTATATGCCTAGTTTTACATCTAACTTACTCTCTGTGAAAAAGCCACCGTTGACCTGAATAGTCAGGTGGTTTTTAGGCCTAATGATGTGAGTTTCAGGATATTAAGACATGAAAGGTGATTGGAGAAGGAAAACAACAAAGATGACTTCTTCTTCTTCTTCTTCTTCTTCTTCTTCTTCCATAAGTATTTTGTCATCTTCATAGATGAAAAATCAAAATACACATGGCTTGCATTGCTGCTATCTAAGGATCGTGTGTTAAATGCATTTATGAACTTTCAATCTTATGTCAGTAACCACTTTAAGGCTAATGTGAAGGTTTTGAGGTCAGAAACTGGAGGAGAGTATACAAGCCATGTATTCAAGATTCATTGTGTCAAAACACGACATAGTCCACCAAAAAAGATGTCCTTATACTCCTCAACAAAATGGAGTGGCTGAAAAAAAGAATAGGCATCTGTTGGACGTTGCTAGATCAATGATGTTCCATGCAAATGTTCCTAAGAGATTCTGGAGTGATGCTGTGATGATAGCAGGCTATCTAATCAAATGGATTCCTACCAAGGTCTTGAAGGATATCTCTCCCTATGAAGTGTTAAACCAAACCATACCATCTATTCATCACCTCAAAGTGTTTGGATGCGCCTGCTTTGTGTTGATACCAGGAGAGCAAGGAACAAGCTAAAAGCAAAGAGCATGAAGTGTATGTTCACTGGATACTCATCTACACAGAAAGGATACAAGTGCTACAATCCTGAAACAAAAAGAGTATTAGTATCTAGAGATGTGAAGTTTATAGAAGGAAAATGGTTTTATGCTGAAAATTGGTGAGTCTGAAATGAACCTGCCGCAGAAAATCAGAATATGATCAACCAACAAGCTAACCAGTCATCAAAATACAAGCTAACCAGTCATTACAATAATAATAAAGAAAAGAAGATAGAGTTCGAAACCTTTTTTTAAGCCATTGTGGAAAGTGCTGAGTGTGATTTTCCATAGCAAAGTTTCATTTCTAGCATATCGAGCATCATTAGCTTGTAACTCTTTCAAATGCATACTGGTTTGACATTAAAATAAAATATATGAAAATGAAATTATAATTTCAAGTAGATGAAACTTAAAGAATAACTTACTCAAGAAAAGGATCCAAAGATTCCATGTTCATTAGGACATAACGATGTGCAATGTCTCTATCTTTATTTGAAAGGGTAAACTCGGTACCCTTCTGAAGAGGTCGGCTTCAAACACCATTCTGTCAGCCCTCCATATCCTCATTACGATTAACTGTTTCTTGAACTGGTACTGAATCTTTAAGGAACTCTAAACAAAATCGCAACGCATTCTCCAGCTAAATACCCCTCAGCCATACATGCTTATGGCCTTGCATGATTCTTATCAAAAGCCTTTAGTGTTTTCATGTACCTATAACTCATTCAAGAAATATGAATATTAGTCCAAACATCATTGCAGAAAATACATATATTGAAGCAAATGAGAACATCAAACCTTTCAAAGGGATACATACATCGGAAGTGTACTGGTCCTCCCAAACGTGCCTCTTTTGATAAATGTATTGGAAGGTGGAACATGATACCAAAAAGGGATGGAGGGAAGAACGCGCGTCCAGTTGACACATTGTTTCCACAAACTCTGTCTCCATTGATATAAGCTTCTCCGGTTCAATTATGCGCTGACACAACCTGTTGAAGTAACTGCATAATCTATTTATGGCTATCCTAGAACCCCTATGTAACAACCCTCTTAATTGCAGCTGGTAACAAGTTCTATACTAGAACATGATGATCATGCGACTTCAAACTACCAATATTTGGAGGGTTAACTGACACACTATTCGCAATATTACCACAATAACCATCAGGACCTCTAAACTTAGATAACCTTGGCAGAAAATGGTCTTTCTTTCTTAGATAACCAATAGGCAGCTGGAGGTAAGTATGTTGTAGCAAGTGTTTTCTGATTCCAATATCTTCTAAGTCTTTTCTTGCTTTCAACCCATCTTTTGACTTAGCACTTTGCATCAAGAGAGACAAATTATAGCATCCGAACACATTCTTCTCTACGTGCATAACATCAATATTGTGACGAACTTGCGCAACTCACTAACACATTAAAGAAGAAACTGTTAGGCAAATTCACATACAAACAATCTTATAATTAAGGTAGACTATGCTTTAACTTCCAGTAAGGTAGTTCAAAGAATATTGATCTCTTCTTCCAGCGCCATAGATCATTTGATTCTTCACACTCTTCTTCTTGAACCATCTCATCATCTTCCAACTCTGGTCTTCTCCTTTTTTCTCCTTCTCTAGAGGTCTTCCAAAATCATTCCTAAAAGCTTGTAGTGTCTCATATATCTCAGCGCCAGTTTGTATCCTGTTCGCATTCCCTTCCTCTACTGTGTTGTCGAACCAAGCTTTTTTATATCTGTAACGATGGCCAGGCGGTAGTCTCTTTCTATTTCCCATGTAGACAAACTTGCGGCTGAACTTAAGCCACCTAGAAGGTGTATCCTTTCCACATACATTGCATGCTTGTTTGCCCTTCACTTTACATCCAGACAAGGTTCCTAAGGCTGGATAGTCACTGATACTCCAAAGCAGCATGGCTCTAAGATTGAAGTTCTCCTTCGCAAATGAGTCATACACTTCAATACCCTCAGCCCACAAATCTCTCAAATCGTCTATCAGTGGTGCTAGGTAAACATCAATGTTATTACCAGGAGCTGTTGGACCAGGGATCAACAAAGTCAGCATTATATTTTCAGCCTTCATACACATAGTTGGAGGCGTGTTATAGTTCACTAACAACACTGGCCATGTGCTGTGATTGGTGTTTTGCATGGAGAAAGGGTTCATCCCATCTGTAGAGATCCCAAGTCGAAAGATTCCTTGGATCAGCAGCAAAGTCTGGCCATTTAGCAGTTCACTTGTGCCCAAGAGATAGAATCAACTGGGGGTGTCGCATTGTACCATCTTAAGTGGCATTGGTATAGTGCCAACGCAGATCTTCAGCCATCCTTGTTGATCTAAACATCCTCCTAAACCTGTCCTTGATTGGAAAATATCTAAGGACCTTTGCCGGAATCCCCACCTTTATCTCATTACTCTGCTTATCCCTTTTCCCATCTTGAAACTTTGCATCTTGGACAGCTTTCGAGCTTCTCATACTCCTTCCTATAACAATATGCAATCATTCTTGCAAGCATGAATGTTCTCGTAGCCGAACCCGAATATTTTCAGAAATTCTTGATCGCAGCTAAACTCTTGGGAAGAACATTGTCTTCGGGTAGCATTTCCTCAAGTAAAACCAAACAGCTGATCAAAGTAGTTCTCGACACACACGTTTAACCTTGAATCTGTAAAGTCCCAGGATTGTCTGAAACCTTCGTGTGTTGATACAATCCGAGTACAATGGCGATTGAGCGTCTCTAGCTTCTTCTTAAATTCAGCTGCTCAGGTGCTTCGACATCATCGATTTGTCTCATTGTCATCGTCTGATTGGACCACCATCCATCGAGAATACTGTCTGCCAACAAATAAGTTTGGACACAATGAATCTCCACTGCATTAGACCAAGTTGGTATACGACCATTTTGTACTTGGTTCAGCAGAGCAAAATTTCTCCTCCCTTTCTCCTATTTCTTTCCCTTTCTTTTTCTCATTCACCAACAACAACATCTCTTTTTCAATCCAATCGAGTATTGTACTCTCACTCCTTCTTTGAATCCACCAATACTCTCAGAGTGTTCAGCATCAACATTACTTTTTTAGAGAGAAGAAAAGAACTCGTAATGTCTTAAAGACATTCTCACCAAATGTTAAGAAATACTTACCTTTCTTTCCAGCTAAGATCTCGGACGCATGCTCCTTAACTCTTCAATCTCACTTTCATTTCTCAATCTTGCGTCTCTAAAATTGCAGATATGTAGCTTTTAGTAGCTGTAACCCTCTACCAAACCCCTATACTCGTCCACCTTTGTCTTTCCCAAAATCTTGGCTCACAACATCTTCCTCTATGTTCTCAAGCAGATGTTGAGTCCATTTGACTATATCAGTGACTGTATTTGTCCTGATACAACATGTAAACACAAAATCAATCACATAATCATAATCAAAGTTATACACAACACTTCGAGCAATTTGCTTCACAATAGTATTCAGCAAATCGAGGCTTCAGCCGTATAACGCATCAGGATGAGCTGTGTCACCGTAATCCATATCCTTACTCTCCTACTCACCTTTCTTGGTCTGCTATCTCCTTTTCTATATAAAAACTGACAATCTCAATAACAAGTTATTTGACAATCTGTACAATTTTATAGATGTTTCCCATCAAAAAACTTTACCATATCTTCAGCTAAACGAAGCATCCCTTACGGCTGTGTAGTGTGAGAATCTGATTTTTTTCTCTCATCTCTGTACTTGTACTTATTCCTACAATAAAAATATGAGTGATTAATCTATAAGACATGACTAATAAACAAGAACAGTTAATCTTGCTGGAGATAACTAACTGTGAAAGTTTTGGTAGTCTGCTCCTACCAGAGTTCCACACTTGAATGGATGGGACGATTGCTGGTCTTTAAATCATTATCTGCAGCAGTAGTCTTCGTAGCACGTACTTCTGTGACACTAGCCTTGACTCCCTGCCTCCACAAATTTCCAAGCTGCTTGAAAATAACAGTTTTTGCCATTCTTCTGCAAGTTAAAACCTCCCCTGCATCACAATAAGCAAAGGTCAAACACATGTTAACAGAAAATCAACAAAACATATAGACGATATATGTAACCTGAATTTCTTCCCACACATGCATTTGTTGCTATTAGTCGCTGCATCAAGTTTCTCTAATCAGAAAGTGTAACCGGAACATGTCGCTCACAAGAGGACAAGAAAAGATGATTTATAGTGTTACTGATACGCAGATCTAGACATGCTCTCCAAAGGTCCATTCGATATGTGACCTTAACGCTTATCGTATTAGGACTTTTCAGCCACTCTACGCATCTTTGTTTGGTCTCTCTTTTATTTCTATTTTTTCTACTTCATCCCTGGTATATGACACTTACTCAGTACTAGAATCTGATCATCTGGTGGCATTGTTGACTTCATCTTCTTCGTTCCCTCTCTCATTGCGACGTCTATCTTTTTCTTCGTTCCTCTCTCATTGCGACCTCCATCTTCTTCCATATCAATGAGCTTCTTCTCGTTCTCTCTCAGTGCGACCATCATCTCTTCGCATATCAGAGCTTCTTTCCTTCGTTCTCTTCTCTTCGAGATACTCCATCGTCTTTGCTAGATGCTTCTTCGTTTCTCTTCTCTTTGGACAACTCCATCATCTTTGCTAGCTCTTCTTCGTTTCTTTCTCATTGACAACTGCCCATCTTCTTCTACTACTTCATCGCTCTTTCTCTTCCTGATTCCAGTCAACAAGCTTCATCCTTCTATCTCATCTTCTGAGCGTAACTTTCCAGTGTTACATCATGCTTGTTGAGAGAAAAATAAACAGAAAGACAGCGCAAACCTCCGAGGTGTGTAAACATCTACAGGTATATCATCATCTCCCGTGTTAACATCTCTCGTTGAGCAGCAACTTTCTGGATTCTACTACTCTTTTTCTCGTTGCGTAAGAAAGTAAAGTCTTTGCTTTCTGTATGTTCTTTTCTTGCGACTATTGTAATGTTTTGTTCCTGTTCAGTCAAAGCAAGCTTCTTCTTCACCCTCTTCCTTCATCTTCAGGACATTATTCATTAGTCACTCACTACATCAACTTGCGTGTTACATCTCTACCTTCTCACCAACTCTTAGCCACTTTCTTTGGTCTACGATACCCTTATTCCTCTTATACTACATTCTTTTTTGGAGATTAGCACAGCTTTCTTTGTTGTTGGAGTAGCAACTTCGCGTGTTGACTCTTCTAACCTCCAAGCCTTGATCTACTTCTACTCCGACGTAGCTCCACTTGTCTCCCGTCTCCTCTTGTGCTCTGCGCCATATGTGAAGTAAATCAAATGATGCAGATCAAATTGATAATCCAATTAGATTGAACTCTAAATATCAAGTCGATAATCGATTATTTTGTATGTTCCTGCAGCCTTTAACAACCGCACTAGTTTTTAGATCACTTGCAAACATATAGAAGAATCAAAAATCCTAATATCACCACTCATAAACCAAAATCAACAGAATAGAATCATTCAAGATCGAATGAGAACATACTCTCGTGATCTTTCTGTTGATAGCGATGAGCTTTGAATCTCTCGTAGCTTTGAAAGTGAACCGAGGAGATACCAAGTTAGAGTAAGGAAAAAGTGAAGGGGTTCGAGAGATGCTGCTCGTGTAGTAGCTTAGAGATATTTTCAGACTAAAAATAATACTATTTTACATATAGCGATAGCTCCTTTTTTCTGTATATGCAATGATATAAGGCGCCTCGACTTACCAAATTTACGCGGCTAAATTCTTTCCTTTCCTGCGATAACTAAACATAGCGTATCAGATTAATAACGCTATGAGAAAGCCGTGTGTTGGTATACAATAGCAGAGCTGTAATAAACACTATAATATCGACTGCTATAATACCCACATTTCCTGTCAGTGGTTGCGCTCCGCAAACACAGGCAATCATAAGAGTTGAGATAACATTGGTGTTAAGTTAATTGTTTGTGTTTTTATAGCGATTGTACTCTGTTATTTTACGATTGAATAACTAGTCTCTTGTGATTATTTATCGTAAACTTTATCGAAACTCAATCAAGACGAACAAAGGTAACAACCTAGTCCAGAACCAACAGGAGGGATGGTAAGAGGATACGTGTAGTCGACCATGGGTGCTAGACATTTGCACAGCGGCTAGTTGCCATGTGGCGACTAGACTTCACGAAGAGTCTAATCGCCTCATAGGCAACTAGAGGTGCGCGTGCTGGCTTGTTGCCCATGGGCGACTAGATGTTGTGTGCCTAGTCGCCCATGAGGGCACTAGATTTGAAAGCAATGTGACGTAGTCGTCCACATGGGCGACTAGAGATGTTGTAGTGATCTAGTCACCATGGCGACTAGACTTGTTTGTTATTCTCAGTCACGCCATGGGTTGACAAGACTTCGCTAGTAACTTAAGGCATCGATTTCGTCGTGATCATTTTGACCCAACATCACATCCTCTGTAGTAATTATCCATCGACATATCCTGCTCTGTAGACTGCTATGTACAAAGCATCTACTTCTGCTCTACGTGTAGTAGTCAGCTGGTAGCTTGGTATTCTAAAAATCTCTGCATGCGTTTATAGCAAACAAAAACGACGTTGTGTCAATTTCTGATGGCTGACTTTCTAAAGAATCTTTCTCTCATGTCTCCTTTCTTTGACACGTGTGATGATTATGCACCATTTATATGTCTCATTTATTTCTATCTTATCTCTATAAACTCCATACTCATCTTTGGTTTCCCCATAAAATCTTCTCTTATCTGATCCTTATAGGATTCGTACCCATCGCAAAGATTAGCACTCGCATTGATGGCAGAGGGCCATCGTCAATCGATGTCGCAGTCAGGTTTCATCAGATCCTCATGTGTAAATACTCTCCTCATCTTGTGGATCATAGTGAAAAGAGCCAACCGTTAGGAATTAATTTAGTGCGATTTCTTCTTCTTCTATATTGATAGCATTCATCGGTAATTCTGGTTTTATGTTTGGTTTATTCATTGCGCCCCCATTTAATTGTCATTAAAAACGCGTCCCTTTTGCTATTTTTTAGAAGGGGGGTTTATCTAATTTTAATCAGCATCGATAAAGTGGGATAGAGGTTGTTGTTGTGAGAGGTATTTCTTTGAGTATTTTCCCGGTTGGGGGGCGGGAAAAAATAAAAAATACCCTCATTAGGGGACTTCTTATACGTGTTTAGTATTTGTATACGGAAAGATAAGATTTCCTACAGAAAACCGATAGATCTATAGAAATAACCACTGGAACAGTGACGTTAGCATATTTTTATACCATTTCTATCCGATCTCTCTCTTTCATAAAAACCCCAACTTTTTAAGTTGTAATTAGGTCTATAATTTTTATGTAGAAATCATGTTTCTGCAAATCATATATTTCTATAGTATTTCAAAAATGAAAAAACACAAATAACCACCACTAGAATTTAGAGAGGTGTGTGGTGTTCTAGTTAATTTTTTGAATCTAGGAACTATTCATAGCTAAGTTATGTGGAGGTGATGCAGGATGAAGGGATGTATAGTACAAAACGCGTGTTTTTCTTCATGTCATTTCATTACTTTTAGTTCCGTTACATTTTATGGCCATTAAAGCTCTTCCATTTTAGGTATCAGGGAGATGGAATTTTAGCTACATGTATGGGAGTAAAAGTCGAAAAAAATCCCTAAACAATAATAGGCTAGTTAACATAACAAGAGCTAACATCCTCCGCAGAAATCTGCTGCCCCTTAAGCTCAAAATTATTAAGCTTTACTAATTTGGCACGAGGAAACCTCATATGTTGGACGAACATAAGTAAAAATCCAAACGCCATTTTCTATATCTAAAAGTTATCTTAAATTTTATTGTAAGAACAATTTAGTTTCGTTTATCTTCATTACCAGTACTATAGTGTTATAAATTAAGAATTCGTTGGTATCCATAATAGTGAAGTTATTTAGATATTTCTCGTGATATAAAGGCTTAGCGAAAGGTGGGTTTTCTGGGCCGAAGATTTATAATATAATCTTGTAGGAGTTTTTTACGAAATCTTAGTTCTGTCGGAAAATTAATGAGAAAGGTAAAAAACAAACCTCTGCGCACCGAACATCGAATTTATACTAAATAATAAAA
>CAJHQP010001958.1:0-97549 GCA_905132765.1 Moricandia arvensis | reverse complement strand
ATGAGCTGGACTATCTAAGCTACCCACTGTAGCAGCTGCACACTTACTGATGAGCTTACACTAGCTGAACTACTAGCTGAGCTAGCTGGACAAGCTAGCGATCAGCTCAACCTAGATGACCAAGCTGGTTGGCTACTGACCTTGCTTGGTGGTCTGACACTGTAGGTGGACACTGAGGCAGGTCAGGGACGATTGGGTAATTGCCACGACCAATGGATGCGATCCGGACCGGTTATTTAATCAATGGCCAAGATCTGTCACGAAAGGACGCCGTGAAGAGTGAGACAAAGGCCACCTTTGGTTTCCTATATATAGGAGGACGACTGGGATCAAATGATTCAGTCTCAGAGCATGGACACACTTCGAAATTAGTAACCATACTCCAAAGAGAGAGGACCGAGGATCCAAGCCATAAGGGCACGATCCGGGATCCAAGCCTTAAGGGCACGATCCGGGATCCAAGCTTAAGGTCACGATCCGGATCATAGTGAGTATGGCTTCAGCCATATAAGGGCGTAGCTTGTGTTAGTCACTATGGCCAAGAGGAAGGCCGACTCATGGAAGAAATGGGAGCAAGAGGCCCCTGGTCCAAGGGCGTTAGCCGGGGGATGGATGAACCGATCGACAAGGGCTGGAGCAGTTGTAAGCGGTTTACTATCTCTATCTCTTTACATTGATTATATTCGTATGATATATATATATATATATACACATGTGAAACGTGGTAGTTATCCATGTCACCAAGGCTCAGAGCATGCCATGATGGTCGGTTTGATGATTGTGAACCATAGCCAATAGGCTGGTCGTGGCCGACGCGGTCCTTAGCCGATAGGTTAGATCAAGGGGTGTGATCATGTAACACCATTCAAGGAGTGTAAGGGTATCGTGATCCAAGGGATGTGAGTGTTTCGTGATCCAATGGATGTGAGTGTATCGTGATCCAAGGGGTGCGAATGTATTGTGATTCAAGGGATATGATCATATTGTGATCCAAGAGGTATGAATAGTTTGGTGCCGGAGAGGTGGGAATGGTTCGGGACCGAAGAGGTGTAAATGGTTTGGGACCGAAGAGGTGCGAATGGTTTGTGACCGAAGAGGTGAGAATGTTTCGAGACCGAAGAGGTGTGAATGGTTTGGGACCAAATAGGTTCGAATGGTTCAGTACTGAAGAGGTGCAAACGCTTCAGGACCGAAGGGGTGCAAATGGGTTTGGGACCGAGGAGGTACGAACCGGTCATGACAGGAGGGGTGCGAACTACCAAACCAGTACAATTGATGGAAGGCGACACTTGCAATGTGTAGGGCGTGGACCCACATGATGGCAATGGCGGTTAAGTCAATATATGTTGAAAATGATGATGGCCTAACATTATTATTGTCGATTTCATGGACCATAGGCAATGGTTTGATGGCCTAACTCCAGTATGATTGAGGTCATGTCGCTGAACAAGGAAGGCCGAATATGGACTGATTATAGTTGAGTATTGTCGGCCATGATCCATGGATAATGGGCCGAGTGGTTTGTACTAACTAGATCAGAGGATACATCAGTTAGAAAGAACAAGACTGGTGGCTTGATTGGGATACAGTTCCATGGCCCATTAGATATGAGTGAAGACTCATGGGGAATCCAAGTCATGTGGGGTGGTTGGTTGATTGACTTAGATTCGATGGCATGTTGTCCAAAATATGGACTTGGTACTATAAGATATAAGGCAAAGTATGTTGGATGGTGCATGAGCCAACAAAAGCCAAATCAGTATCAGCAATCACTACTCGTTTGAAGACTTCTCTCAGGTTACTTAGTCTGTTGGGATGGTTGGTTAACATGACTAAGTACCAAAGGGAATGTTTTAGTGCAGAAACCTATATAAGATCAGGAGTGGTCGTCGGATAAATTGGACAAGTAGGGGCAAGGCGGTTCTATGCAAGGGCGATTAGCTAACAAGCTCCGTGGATGTGGCAACGGTAAGATCTAGCAAAAATGCATAAATCTAGATATAATGGTTTAGGGGAATGGAAAATCAGATTAGTAAATCCTAAAATGAGTTAAGAAATGATCTATAAGATGAGTGGTGTTAAGTGAACTACCCAAGCATAGATGATTAGACTGGTAAGTACTTAATAATAACTAGATCAAAGGTTAATAAAGAATATTCCCGCTGCAAGTATGAATGATCTAAGTTGTGAATGACTAAGGAAGTCTTTATCTAAGGCCTAATTAAACCCTAACCAAAACGAGGCAAACTATAAAATAAGGGAAAACATTAAGAGGTTCGGCAAGTAAGTGGTCCGAGGATGCAACGTTTCAATCGCAGCCTAGACAGTCGGGTCGGATATTACAAAACTAGAACCTTGGATTGCCCAAATTCCAAAACCTAAGTTATGTTTCACTTTAGAATATGATTTCTTATTAACTCCATGACAAGATAATACACTTGTCTTGTCCAAGGAATGTGAACATGTTCATGAACCAATGAGGAATTCACTGTCCAAAACGAACAAACACCAAACATTGATGATCTAGTTACTTACCCCAAAAAAAGACAACATTTATTTTAAATCTTTGCCATTCAAATCCATCCATAATAAGGTAAGTTTCTCTAATGTTCACACGTGTAGTGTTTTCCCATCTTGAACTGGTGCACGAAGAGCATAGAGGGTCTCAGCAGACATCAGAGCGGCATTCAACCTGAACTCAGTCGCGACTGGGGCCGCACCCGTTTGAGGATTACTAGCACTTCTTCTAAAGGAGGTAATATATAGTCATATCCTCTATCTCTGGGACTTCTATGTCAGAAAGCTCTTTATCATAGTGCGCCTAATCCCTTGCAAGTTCGTCCATGATGGCTTTTGGAATCTTGAGGCTTCTCCAAATACTTCTTGGTTTCAGAGGCTTAAGTCAGGAGGAGCATATTTTCTTTTATTGTCCCATGTTCTACCATAAAAGTACAAAAACTTTCCAGATGGGCAGTAACATATTTTCCTCATCTTGCAGCGAGCAACACATTCTTCACGAGATTCCCTTAGTATAATGGTCTCGGTTTTTAGGGGATAGATCAGAGAAAGTTTCTATGACTCTAATCCCACGATTACCGCACGAGAAGCCTCGATTTTATTGGTTGTGACGACCAGCTGCTTCTTCAATAATTCAGCTCATTAACTGACTGATTCCTCTCGGAAATGACTAACTCAGTGCACTTCTTCCAGGCATTCACATCTCCGTTGAGCTTATTATACTGTTGGAATCGATTCTCCTTTCCCGTGTCAAAACTTTTCCCTTTCTTTGTTAATGATTCCTCGTCGCCGGCCACCATTAAGTTATATGGGCCGCATACTGACACAAAAATAAACAAAGGAAAAGGGTAAATTCACACAACATATTCATGACATTGGTTCTGATCCTTATAGGAGATGCCTGAATCGGAGACTCGAGGGAGTTTGGTTGGCTACCTCCAAGACAACTCCTTCCGTTGGAGGGATTACATACTGAAGGATTGGATTCTCTTCATCCACTGCATCAACCGTGCCAGTCGGAGAAGTCGGCAGTTCCTCGACTGTAACAGTCTCCTCTGTCACCTAGACTTCCTTGTGGTCTTTTTTTGTTTGGTTATTTCCTATTTGTATTTTTAGAAGGATTCGCAGCAGGAGGTTGCTCTGAAGTCTGCAACTCGGGATTAACAACATGTTATGAAAAATTTGCATTTTATTTTTTTGAAATGTCTACCTAACCTTTGTAAAGAAGTAGGCATAAATTGGAAGCTTTCTCTTGAATTTTTCCCTTGCAATGTTTGCGGCTCCTTCCTCTTGCCACAAACATTAGAACAGGGAATGTTGGTAGCCCAATCAATTGAAAGAAAGAGGATAAAAGTGTCAAGTCAGCAAACGCTAAAGCCACTCTAGAAGAGATATACCATGAATGTTATTACCTTTTGTTATTTGTTCAAGTAGATGATGGATTCTCTCATTGCTAATATCTGGCCAACTCTAGTGACTTGAAGCTCTAACCAACACTACATTCTCAAATAAATTCTTTGGGTAGGGTGCAGTGCAAGGATGCCAAACCAGAAAAAAGAAGAAGAAAAGAGTGAGTGAAAGAATTAATCTCGTGGCAAAAAGAATTCTTATCTACTGATATTGTGTTCCATAACATGGGTGTTTATCCAGGGTTCTGCAAACCTGCCTCCTTGATCTTCACGTAGAAGTAATTTTCATCCAGTTTGAGTCTTGAAAGGTTGTCCAGTGAGGGTGTTGTGGGCCTATTGCATCTTCGCAAAAGCTAAACCAGTATCATCATCTATTGATGAACGTGGTACTTTATTCAAAAACTCTATCTGACCCAAAATACATCGCTCTTCTCAGCCATTACCATCAGCGCCAGTCGCGATCCAAACTGATCCAGCCGTCAACTGGAGAGAGCGGTTTGGCGCCTGTTGCAGTGCAAAGTGATGAGGTGTACAAACTAGGAAACCGTAGTTTGGCCTCCTTGGCCAAACCAAGACTCGTACACGCAAAACATACGCACACTGGAGGACTCCATGATCTCTGCTCGCCTTTTGGAAATAAAACGTGAAGTCAAGCCCCAAACATTTAGTTTGTGACAGGATCGCTGGTGTCTTGACCCTCTCCTTCAGCATGCCCTTAATGCATCTTCTGAAAACTACAACACGAAAGCTGAAGACATTTGATTAAAATACATATATTTTGATATGTATATATCTGCAATTTAGCACCATAGATAATATCTCTAAATTTTAACTGTAAATACTCAGTTGCCATTTCTAAAATCATAAGTTGGATAATTACCCTCATGCTTCTTTAACTGCCTAGAAGCATACGAAACTATCCAATCGTCTGGATCAGAACACATCTAACCTAATTATGGGATGCATTTGTGTAGACGTATGGCTTATCTCTCCAGTAATGCCAATACAGGGAACTCCATGAGCTTCCTTAAGATTTTGAGAAACTGTTCTCACAAGCTTATGACCAACAAACTTCACGTACTTCCATAAGTTTGGTCCGTGGCTGGGTGAAGCTTGTGAAATCTTCTTACAAACTTCCTATAGTAACCAACCAATCCTAAGAAACTACAGATCTTCGAGGTGTTCTATGGCCCTCAGCAATTCCCTGATGGAACTAATCTTTTCGTGTTCTACTAAGACTCAATTTATCCGACACTATAAGCCCTACGGATCCTATATTATTCTGCCAAAAGCTGCATTTACTCAGCTTGAATAACAACTATTGTTACCTAAGCATTTCAAATGCACACCTTAAATTATCCTCATGTATTTTCCGAAATGTCCTCAAATCCCGTTGCCCTTACCAACGTCTTGCACAAATACAGTTGCTAGGTATTTTTGCATCCCTGCTCTAACATCCGTTTCGATTGGATTGCTGAGACCACTATACTCCAGAACATTGGCCGTATACTATGGAATTCTGATGTTCCATTCAACCTCTCAAACCTAACTCTGCCCCGATGGCATTTTAATGTGTTCCTAAACCTCCCTAACAAGTCCATACCCAAAATCAACTCATGATTCTTGAGTTGTAATACAATTATGCCAGCAGGCATGACCACACCCCCTATCCTAATTGGGATATCCCGTAAAATCCCTTGTAAATGCATGGCCGGACCACCACCAGCATTCACAATTCCTAAACTACTCTCATGTTCCTTCAAACTCGCGAAATGTGCTTATGCAGCCATCAATGTGTTTCTCGACCGTAGTCCACCAGCTATGTGCATACCCATTCAAGAAGTGTATAGAAATGTCCTTCCTATACTCTTCGGGCACCTATTTGAGGAAAAGTTCCCAACAACCCTATTCTTTCACTGGTCCACCTCAATTGGATCAATACTACCCTTGAAGAATCTAGTCCCTACCGAATCATGTGATCCAATACTAGGTAGGGTACCTTAACTCAACCAACTCCAGCTTGAGGTGCAATGATCTCAACCACTTCCCCATCGCTCTTTCTAGGGTTCAACCAATATGAATTCTTGAAAGTATAGCCGACTGCACACCGGCCGGTTGGGTCGATGGTGCAGCGGTTGTACCCCCAACTGGTTAAACCAACATGGCTTGAAATATATTCCATTGCAGAATGAATGACGGGCATCGCGACATGTATTACTCGACCAATCAGATCATTAGACCCATTTATTTAACTTAACATAGTATGGATAATATGTGTTCGAGGACTGAGCCCCCGTTCGACCTTCTCCACGTTGGCACCCGTATGGCTAACTGTCCCCATTCCCCCGTGTAGATGTTTAGAATCACACGACTTGGGTCACTCCACGTGCCCACAACCGGTGCAAAGCCTCCATGCTCAGTGCCATCGTCAGACCTTCCAATAAGGCCAACATCATATACATTCTCCTTGTCTTTTCTAGATTTTCCTATCTCTGACTTACTACCCATCTGTCAACACAGGTGGGTAAGTGGTCCCTAAAACTACTGATAACTTATCTTAATGATGAGCTAGTCCAAGTAAATCCCAAATGATAACTCGCCCTAGCGACGAGTTAGTCCAACCAAAGCCCTAATTATAACTCACCCTAGCGATGAGTTAGTCCAAGGAATCTACCTACTGCTAACTCGAGGACGAATTAATCTACCCTTACCGCAAAACCTTGACCTGATGAGTGGGCATAACCAACACTAAAATATCCTAGGACCTAAGGATGCTCTGATACCAATTTGTGAGATCCGACCTGGATGCTAGTTTGTACATATCTCACACAATCGAGCCGATAGGCAACCCGAGTCTAATCAGTCAATTTTAAGTTATTATCCCGTTTAAGTGTAATTGAGGTGAGGTTCTAATGAAGGGTTGCCTAAACTACTCAAGAAACTCAGAAGCAAAGAAAGCCATATTACCATTTTGTATAAATCTAAAAAGATTTGATACATTGTACTCTTAATGTATTTTTATTTCTCTGAAAAAATACTAACCTTAAATGACCCGAGTATCACTCATTTATGTCGGCTGCCTATCTAGCATGATATATAATTGATGGACCCATTAGCCTTGCCCAAGAATAGGACTGTAACGCCCCGACCGCCCACGACCGCTCTCTCGGCCCGTGGGCCCCATCCTGTCCGACGGTCATGCAATAATTTTCCAAGGCTCAAAATCATTGTTTACTGACCCTGCAATCACACCCGACCTTTTTCCTGTGTTTTGGCCTCACTTGCACGATATCGCGAATCACTTCCCGATAGGTCACGCATCCTTTCACTACTCCAGCCCAAGCACGCTTAACCCTATAGTTCTAAACAGAGGTATGAGAGGAAAGGTAAGTCAACTTTGGTGACATAGGTAGCCAAATCAATTCTCTTAAGCCATTCCATATATCACAACTCGGGATGTTACAATTCACCCCCTCTCAAAGAACGCAACGTCCTCGTTGCGCCCCACGACAGGTCTCAAGATGCCTCTCGGGTCAGAACCGAGATGGCTAACCAGCTCTGATACCACTTGTAACGCCCCGACCGCCCACGGCTAATGGGCCACCCATGCCCGCTCTCTCGGCCCGTGGGCCCCATCCTGTCCGACGGTCGTGCATTAATTTTCCAAGGCTCGAAATCATTGTTTATTGACCCTGCAATCACCACCCGACCTTTTCTCACGTTTTGGCCTCACTCGCACGGTATCCCGAATCACTTCCCGATAGGTCACCCATCATTTCACTACTCCAGCCCAAGCACGCTTAACCCTGGAGTTATAAAGGAGGTGTGACGGAAAATATAAGTCAACTTTGGTGACATAGGTAGCCAAATCAGTTCTCCATATATCACAACTCGGGATCTGCAGTTCAATTGGTGACACCTTCTGTGTGGGAGAGTTGTTAAAGGGTGAGGTCTGGGGTCGAACCTCACCAATAACCTACCTGTGCGACGACTGCACAAGGGAGGGGTTAGGGTCGATGCACTGCAGCGCCAGCCGAGGTGTACAATGTACTGGCCAGCTGGATACCACAGGGAGGTTGTTATAAAAAGTCGACTTTTATATAACGGCCTACCCGGTCGAACCGGGGGATCAGCCGGCCCTGCAGTGCACCGACTCTAACCCCTCCCCTGTGATACAACCTACCCAAATTCACCCCTAGGCCTCCGCTCACAAGTGGGTTATAGATGCGCTTGGTGTTACTCGAACCCAAGACCTCACCCTTTCTCAAAACTCCCACAGAGAAGCTGTTACCAATTGATTGCAGGTCAATTGGTAACAGCTCTCTGTGAGAGTGTTGAGAAAACGTGAGTCTTGGGGTCGAGTAACGCCAAGCGCATCAATAATCCACCTGTGAGCCGAGCCCTATGGGTGAATTCGGCAGGTTGTATTACAGGGGAGGGGTTACGGTCGGTGCAATGCAGGGCCGGCGGATCCCTCGGTTCGACGGGGTAGGCTGTTATATAAAAGTCAACTTTTATTGTAACAACCCGTCCCGTGGAACCCAGCTCACTCAATTGGTGACAGCTTGTCCTGTGAGGAGGTTGTTAAAGGATGAGGTCTTGGGTTCGAATAGCGCCAAGCGCACCAATAACATATCTGTGAGCCGAGGCCCTAGAGGGCAGGTTGTATCACAGAGGAGGGGCTAGGGTCGATGCGCTGCAGCGCCAGCTGGGTTCCACGGGACAGGTTGTTACAAGGACCATACTTAAGGTATATAAGTATTATATAGCGCCATTTTGATTAATCTACATGAATGCACCAAACAAAGGTAATACATTAGGCCTCAATTCTTTGTGTATCGATCACGCAACACTCAGTCAGTTCAACCAAACAACCCTAGATCGACCCAAAGGCCATGACCATAAACCGGCCAGTCATGGACCTTCGGTTTTAATCATACATCAACGCACTCACCTGAGCCAATAAGAAAGAAAGAGATGGAGAATGTATTACCTTTGATAGGTCCAGTATTTACCACTATTAGGCCATATTTAGAGTCTTTTATTATGTCCTTCGAGTATGTTTTAGCTCATTTATAGGTCTAGGTACGTTTTGGATTACTTTGGTGATTATGGACCAAAATGGAGCTGGGAAGGAAGAAACCCCGTAGCTGTGCAGAAAGAGGAGTTGCTATATGATGTGAGCGTCGACCGATGCAGCCTTGGCATCGGTCGACGCTGGTGCGGAATAACAAGACCAACGAGACTTTCAAGAATTGTACTTTTGCCCAACAGTCTCCTTATTTGCAAAGAACCCATGTACATTTTTCAACCTATTTATATCTATTCCGCAGCCACTATTGAATCTAAGCATTATTTTATGCTAAGGGAGGTTTTGGTGAGAAGATCAGAACTCCTACAGAGATTGATTAGAACTCCAGTATTTCTTACCCTTAATCTCATGCAATTATTTCAGATTATGATTTGTGTTTCGCCTATCATATCTGAGTAATAAACTTGTTAGATCTCGGGATGTTCTAAGGTTGTAATGAACTTGTGATTGATAGATCTGCTAGGTTAATCCATTGTCTACTTCATCATGATTGTTCTTGATGCTTGTTCTAGAGTTATTCACTAGAACTTGATCTTAGTATATTTGGAAAAACGAGTGTGACTGATATCCAGATCTGAATCCTGCTGAGCTAGGTTTCTAGACACAAGGAGAGTTGGCCTAAATAACTTAGTGAACATATCGACTTGAATCATAATGCATTCTTGAGAAATTGGGTCGCGCAGCGAGAGTTGGCCTTGATGATCAAGACTGAAAGATTTGTTGCATCGAGAGTTGACAACAGATAAATGACTTTGAGTTCTAGCATTGTACTTCATAACTCTTAAAAAACTATTAATATAGTTTTGATTATTTTTTTATTTCCAGGATCTAGCGTTTTTCCCTATCATCTAAAAATCGATATCTTCGTTTTATGTATATGCTACTTTTTGTTTATGTTCTAGCTTCCCTATAGCTGATAGTCTATGTGTGATCCACACTCCATGTGGATTTGATCCCCAAGTAATACAATCAATATCTTATTTGAGAGAAAGCTTTGCCGGTATTTTGAGCATATCAAATTTAGCGACATTGCTGGGGAGTGTTTGATTCACCATGAGACTAGGTGAAAAGGTATAGTATAGATCTTATTTTCTTTGTTACCTATAAATTTTCTTGGTTCTTTCAGGTGGGATACCCAGAAGTACCAAAAGCAAGGAAAGTGAACTCTTTGACCATCCAGATTCCTGCTCAGCTTGAACGTTTGATCCACCAGTAAAAGCAGTAGTATCGTCGATGGTTCGACAAATTGTTCGACGCCATCGTTGAACAAGTGTTGCTTGATGGATCACCATAACTGATCGAAGACCACATCCAATGAGCAGAAATGGTTGCACTACTCGTCTTGATTCAAGTTGCTAAGGGAGTCATGCATGACCGAGAAGGTCACCTGCGTAATGCAGCGTGACAGAAGATTGATGATCAGGGGGCTGTGCTGATGTTGTCGATAGAGAAAACCCTATAGCCAATGCTGGGGCTGCATCCGGTGCAAACGCCTAGGCTCCTCGGTCTAGGACCTTGGCTGAGTACAATCGCCCTGAGTAGTACTACGCTAACAGGTTTGTCATTCGCCCTCCTTCCTTCTAGAAGAACGATTTTGAACTGAAACCAGCATACTTTACTCTTGTGGGGCTGCAGCCTTATCACATGCTTCCACAAGAGCATCTTGTGGACTATCTTGAGTGGTTCATGATTTGGTCTCTGCAATTATGGCTAGTGGATTCCTTGAGGACTACCTCCTGTGTAGGCTTTTCAAGTACTCTCTCTCTGGAGATACTTTCTACTGGCTCAAGCAGTTACCACTAGGGTCTTTTACTTCTTAGACAGCCATTAAGAACGCATTTCTGGGAAATTTCTTCGACAACGCTCGATCTGAAGATTTGAGGAACATGATCTTCACATTCTCACTAGGGCTTGATGAGTCCTTCAAGGACTCTTGGATCAGTTTCACGTCCTACTACCAAAACAATTTCCACATCACGGCTTCAACGAGGTCCAGTTGCTCAGTACCTTTTCAGAGGTCTCGCTTTAATCTACAAGATGCACTCGAGTCCAGTGAGGGGAATTTTCAACACCATAGTCCAGCAGGGGCTTGTGAGATTGATAGCCTTGGCATTACAACACCACCAACAATACAAACTACGAATGGGGAAGAAGTCTATAGATAATTTGTAAAAGGGGCAGATGGCTGAAGGTTAAGGCGAGGCTGGATTTCAGTCATAGTCTTCCCTGAAGAAGCAGTTAGTTTTCGCGGAAGGTGTAGAGAATTGCTGAAGCTGCTGAAAGGAAATAAAGGGAATAGCCCCAAAAAAATTACGTGGGTAACAGCAGTTTTTCTATAGTGTTTCCTTGAAGCAAGTAAAGGAGGCATTTTGTATTAAAAGTTCTGTTAACGGATTTCACATATGCCTGTAAGTATTCCGTGGATATCTGTGATCAATGCAAAGCACCAATAGCCTTGTTCAAGAATAATGTGCGACAGAATGGACTAAAATATGTTGGAAGTAAATTCAACGATATCTGAGAAGTCATTGAAAGATGGAACGCGCGAAGGTGTTGATGATATATACAATGAGCTACCTCTAGAATAATATTTTTACAAAGAATCTTGTTAGTTAGTAATTTCAAACTGCATTGAACTTGGTAATAGGCTTCAAAGAAAACTGAGATGGAATATAAACTAGATAACTATTTTTTTTATCTCTCATCTCTCATGTAAAACACTTACAATATGTTTGTTGATTTGTCTTTAATCACATACAAAAAACACACCCTATTACAAAGGCACATTTCCTTGTTAATTCGTCGTAAATAGGGACCATTACGACGATTAACAAGGCATCCTTGATTCGTTGTACAACGCTTGTCGTAATGCACGATTTGTTGAACACCATTGTAATGGTACAACGAAATATATTCGTCCATAATAGAGAAGGGAAAGATCTTCGTACTTGCCTAGTAATACGGGTCTTCATAAATGCCTTGTAATTTTTCTAGTAAAGTACTCATTAAATACTTGTATTGATTTACCAACTAATTTTACATGTCATACTTTGCTAAATTCTCGTAATGTGTTACGACGAATGCACAAGTAATTCCATGTAAATTTGTTGTAAACTTTACGAGGACTTTACAAGTTATTCCTTGTAAATTCTTTGTAATTTTTACGAGAGTTTTAAGTGGAAGTTTTAATAAAACGAAAAATACTAATAAAATTATAAGATAAAAATTATATTAAAATATTCAAAATTTAAAAAAAATATGAAAACTGAATATATAAAAGTTATAAAATAATATTTAAATTTATAATACAAAATGAAAATATTTGAAACAAAAACCTAATCTAAGAGAGGTCGACATTGTCGAAGTAATTGTTGGAGGTCGTGTTCCCTCCTGTAGAGTCTTGAGGCCCGTCCACATGATCGGAGAGAGGCGTTTTTCCGCTGAGATTTCAACGTCTCTCCTCCAACGCTCTCTGTAGAACCGGATTTCCAACTGCCATGATGTCGAGAAGATCCTCTAGGGATTGCAAACGAACCTGTTGGTTCTCCACCTGAGCCTTCAGCCGAGCATTCTATTCATCCCGGCCCGACGAGTAAGACGAAGTCGCCTTTGGGACGTTGTTGACAGATCCTCTTTCCATCGTTCGCCCCTTCTTTCTTGGAGACATCTTTTAAAACAAATATTTATAAACTTATATTTAAAAAAATATTTAAACTTAAATTTAAAAATAAAAATATAAAAATATTTGAAAAATATACCTCTTCGAAGATCATGTCCACCCCATGTGTTGACAATTTGACGGATAATCCATCAGTAAACTCTTGGGTTAGCTGCGTCTCGCGCTCTTCAACCCGAGCAGGCACGCCGTGAAAGAGCTTCTCCGACTAGGGATCTACAAATATCCCGCTCGCTTTTTGGTGAGTGATCTTGAATATATCAAACAAAGATTTTAGCCTATAAAAGCATATAAAATGTAAGTTTATTAATTTTTATATAAGATAATAATAATTAAAAAATATAAAAATAAACATAAAATTAAAAAAACTTACAACTAATAGACAAACTCCGGCGTGGGAGTTCTTCCCGGTTGTATGAAGCATGGGCAAGATACCATCCGCATCCTTCGTCTTACAGGAAGTAGAGCAACTGTTGGACTTAGGGACTGATACAGGTAGCTTCCAATAGACGATGAGGCCATCCCATACATCCTTCGTGAGCTCGGTGGGTTTCGCATCATAGCCATAATACTCCCAATTTTCCTTCCAATCTGAGAGGGTGTTGAAAAGTCGGATCTTTGCTCTAGCAAAAAAAATCGCCGTAACCTTCTCGATGATTGCTAAGGACCAGTGTCACCTTTGCTGAAACAACAAAAAATAAAATGAATTAAATATATATATATATTAATTATTTAATTACAAAAAAAATATTTAGATACCACGCGCGTGTTTTTAATTATGACGAAGTTACTAGGATTCATTACAACGAATGTACCTCGTGCGTGTTTTCAATTACGATGAAGTTACATGGAATATATCTAAAACCTTTAAAATCAAATCGCTAAACCTTAAAAGTCACTTATCAATAACTTCATATATGTCTTTCACTCTTCATCTCATTTTCCTTAAACCTTAAGCTCCAATTTTTTTTGTTTTTGATCAAATATAAACCCTTAATTAAATTACTTTAAAACGTAACCTCCAACTATATCATTAACTAAAATCCAATTTAATACTCCAATTAAATATTTAAAAGCTGAACTAACAATTTCTATAATCCAACCGAATATCACACATAAATGAAGTATTACACATATTTAAATATTAAAAACAATTGTTTACATTCATTCTGAGTCACTCAAGTCTTCATAGATATCAGTACAATGATCATGATCATTTTCTCCAAACTCGTCTTCACCTACTTCATCCATCATATCGCGGGAAGATCTTCATATTGACTGTTATCCAGGTCAATGAGAAGAATGTAATCGTTTTGTTGTTCAGGTATTGCAACCTCAGTGATACACATTTCTTCTTGCAAAGGTGGTTATTCTCCAGCAACTATTCGTCAACTGCATATGTTGGGATGACTCAACCATCATCATATCTTCTAGGTAGGGATGTTAATAGGGCTACCCGGGCCCGTTTAGACCCTGCCCGTTTAGGCCCTGCCCGTTTAGACCCGTTTAATGTCAGGCCCGTTTAGACCCGTTTACTATCAAACCCGTTTAGAGCTAAGCCCGTTTATGTTGATAGTGCCCGTTAGCCCGTTTAGGCCCGTTTAAGTTTTTTTTTGTGAATTCTATTTTTTTTTGTAAATGATCTTTTGTCCTATCTTAATAATTTTTAATAGTTTTTATTTGATTTTATAACTTTATAATAAATAGAAATTCAAATTAAAGGAAAATTTGAAAAAAGCTATTCTATTTTTGATAAATATTAATTAGTTCATAATATCATAAAATATCAACAAATTCTAGTAGGTTTTAAACATAATTATAACCTAAATCATTTTCTAAAAAAAAAGGAAAAAATATATATAATATAACTATTTTGTTTCAAAACACACAAAATATAAAAAATATTTAAAAAAATATTTTTAACTTCGTTTTAAATATTTTTTTTTAAAGAATTCTTAAATGGGCCTAAACGGGTACCCGTTTATTTAGTGGGTATGCCCATTAACGAGACGGGCCTAAACGGGCGGACCCATATAAGCCCGTTTATTTTTTATATCATAATAAACGGGTAACGGGTCCGCCCGTTTATACGAAGCCCGTTAAGCCCGCGGGCTTTGAGCCCATTTTAACATCCTAGGAACTCTCTTCCTAGTGCGGACTTATGGTGAGAGGTAGTATGATGTGAAGTGCGATGTTTCTGCTGTCAAACTCCCAGCAACTATTGACCCTTCAACCTTTGCGACATTTTTTGGCTTTCCCTTTCAAATGTTTCATGGAGCGCTCATAAGGATACATCCATCCATAATGAACAGGTCCACGAAGAAATGCGTCGTACAGGAGATGGACAACTAGATGTTCCATGACGTCAAAAAATGCAAGAGGAAATATCTTCTCTAGGTTGCAGATAAGATCAAAATGTTCTCATGGAGTTGTTGCATGACATCTTCCTTGAACGTACATGTGCTCAAGTCCTTGATGAATGAAACAATGCCTATATATTGCAAAAAATGACCCCATATCTATCATAATTAACATATCATAACATCAAATATTATTCAATCAAAATATTTTACCTGCAAGTGATTCATGTTGATTTGTTGGAAGCAGCTCGGCAAAAATAAATGGAAGTAGTCGGTTCATAAACACATTATAATAATGACTCTTCTTTCCTGAGACTTTTGACCTTGTTCAACACATCTTGAGATGTTTGAAACATAACCATCGAGGAACTTCACTTCTGATGCCACCTAGTTGAACAAAGTCGTCTTTGCTTCTGATGAAAATCGGAAGATGGAGCTGCAACCTTTACATTGCTCTTGATATGAAACTCACTTCTCGAGGAATTATCAGGTAAGTCCAATCTTTACTTTTTGTTATCTTTTGTCTTCCCGTGAACTGAAACATCTCCATTGCTCTTTTTGCTGTCTTTGTCTTTTGTATTCATAATGTTGTCAAAAAAATCTTCTCTATATGCATCGCATAAAAGTTGTGCCGCAAAAGAAGATCCTTCCAGTAAGGCAACTCCCAAAATATACTCTTCTTATGCCAATTGTTAGCGACCTCATACCCATCAGACATATTTTGTAGGAAAATGCCAGTTTCCTCTACGAGGAACAGTTTCCAAAGCTCCATAGTGATCAATTTGTTGTTCGATTTGTTCTCCAATTAATTATGGAGGAGGAGTGTCTCCGAAAACTCTTTTGTAGCTAAACAATGTATTGTTTCTTCGGTATGCATGAGTAAGGGGAAGAAATCGACGATGAAAATCAAACCAACATGTCTTCCTACCATTATTCAGTTGAAAAGCATCTTTATTCCAAAACAATATGGACAAGAAAACCTTTCATGTGTTGTCCATCCAAACAGCATCCCGTAAGCAGGAAAGTGACTTATAGTCCATAGCAGAACTGCTCACATTGTAAAATTGTTTTCAAGGAACAATCGTACGTCCTCACCCCTGCTAACCATAAGTCCTTCAGCTCTTGTATCAATGGTTGAAGAAAGAAATCTAGCGACCAGGGGCTAATGTGGTTAAGAATAGAAATTCTTGTTCCATGTACATCTCCGGTGGAAGGTTGTACGGCGTAAGAATGACTGGGCACAAAGAATATTGTCTTCCAGACATTCCAAATGGACCAAATCCATATGTGCATAACCCAAGATAGGCATTATAAATTTTTCCACGCTCTTGCATATGACGGATGAGTGATCTCACCATCCCTCTATACATGCTCAGCATGCAATCTCCTCGCTTCAGCAACCCTCTCAGGTTGATATAATCCTTTCAACTTGTCTATCAGGGTATAAATATCCAATACAAATAACTATAAAACTAACCCTAGTCTTAACACACAAATAATACTCTTGCCAAAGAGATCATGTGTAGTACTTAGGGATCGAATCCACATAGAGCAATGTCACACAATAGATTTCTTATTTCTAAAGATTAAGGGAGTTGAATATATATATTTATATATTAGTGGTAAACAATCAATTAAGGAAATATTCCTTATCAAGAAGAAGAGATGCAATATAGAAATATGCTAATAATGCAAATATGGAAATATTCTAATAAACTAACTAGATGCTAATGTAAATATGCTAGATCTAGGGTTCCAAGCCTAATGGATTATAGGGAATAGGAAAAGCATAGATATGTAAATATTCTAGAACTCAAATATTAACTATTCTGACCCTTTTAACTCCAACTCTCATATGCGAGCAAAAGAAAAGACCATCGATCGACGGCTAAGGCATGATGTCGATTGATGGTGAAATCAGAAGGAAGTGTGAAAGAGATTTGATAAGTCCATCGGACTTATTAGACCAGCTGTCGCATGCGCCTAACAGTCTAGTTAAATGGAGTCTATTATGGTACATAACCTACTCTCGTAGTCGTCAATGCCTTAATTTCGAGATCCAAGTTAGGTACTCTAGAACGCAAGCATCAAGCATAAATCAACTGATGAATATTAACTTAACCTAGAAATCCTATTGGGCTAATCCATGATTGCTATTATTCAACACTAAATCTAGTTGATAAATACTCAGACATAATCAAAGAAAGAACAATAGTCTGAATATAATGCATATATAAAATACTAGGGTTCCAATACAAATCTCTCTAAGGAGTTATTAATCTTCTCCCTAAAAACCTAAAACTATAATAAAGCTTTGTAGTCCAACATGCACTTGCACACTCTGCATGCCCTCAATACATAAGAATAAATATAAAAACTCTAAAACTTAGGTCAAAACTCGTCATTTGTCTTCTAACTTGGGCTTCTAAATCGGCTGTCTGCGAATTGAATGTCGATCGATGATAAGTGTGCATAATCGATCGACCTTGGTATTTTAACATCGGTCGAATCCAAGGTTGTGTCGTCGATTGACGTCAGTCTTGTACTTCGACTCCTTAAATAGTCAGCTACAGATTCTTCTCCTCTAAATCCTCCAAATGCTCCAAGTATCTCCATATATCTCCAAAAGGTTCCTTGGACCTCTAAATACTCTTAAACATATCATAGACACACATAATAGACCCTAAGTATAGCCTATAACATGGCCTAAAAGTGGTAATAGATAGGCTATATCAACTCCCCCGAGCTTAACATTTTGCTTGTCCTCAAGCAAACTAAGCATGTTGTTGGGGTCAAAATCGGTTATGACAAAATCATAAACGAAACTTCCCGGAAAATGTTTATCTTTAAAAAGAAAGAGATAATATTTAGGAGCGGGAAAACCAAAATCAAGTTTCGTATGAATTCTGAAAACGATTTGTATGATAAGTCCTCGAGAAAGGTTACTATAGGCCTCAGACAAACGGATCCCCGAGCATCGAAAAAACAAAACGACTATAAGTCTTGATCGTCCAACTCGCCGAACGGGCGAGTTGGACACATGAACAGACCAACTCACCCATTCGGCAAGTTGGGCCGACCAAACAGACCAACTCGCCCATTTGGAGAGTTTGACCAGGTAACTAGCCCACGGGCGAGTTGGGCTGACTGAACCAACCAACCGCCCGTTCGACGAGTTGCACCAGTCCAACTAGCCAAACGGGCGAGTTGGGCCGACCAAACCGACCAACTCGCCCATTCAACGAGTTGGATGGACCAGGCTGACCAACTCGCCCTTTCGGCGAGTTGAATGGACCAAGCTGACCAACTCACCGAGTGGGTGATTTCGGTAAAAAAAGCAATCCAACTCGCTCATTCGGCGAGTTGGATCAACCAGTCCATCTTCATCCCGTCCTCATAGCTCCCTCTTTCGAAATTCGATAAAACTCGTTCTTGTTTCGTTTTGATTGGAGTTGCTGTTGAAACTTTATCACAAGAACCGCTTCCTCGTATGAAGTTCGAATTGATCGTGTAAAACGGCAATGGTTAACTAAGTACTTAAAGCTGCCTCCACTATATGAGAAATTTTAACTCTCTTTGGAATCGACGTTATTTTGGAAGCGCTCTTTCGATAAAATCGTAAAAACGTTTAAGTCGCAATACGGCCCAAAGAGGTCTAGAACGCGGCTAAAGACTCAGTTGCGATATCATACAAAATTGAGCCCAGCAATGTTATGACGGTGTATCTTTACTCGCAGAAGAATATAAATCTGATGAAATCGAAAGATAAATGTCAAGTTTCCAAGATAATGATGAAAATCGAGATAAAAAGGAATATTTCCGCGAAACAATAAACTCGACCTAGGTGAAAAAAAGGAAAGGAAAACCAATCAGGAAGGAATATATAAGGGGAGCTAAAGAAAAAGACAAAGGGATCAGAAGATTTAGACCTAGAGAAATTCTAGCTTACAAAAACTTAGAACTTAGGTGGCTAGAACAGCAAAGTTATACTCAGCGTTTCTCCATCTTTGTTTGACGACCCTGATTTCCTCAGACTCTACAACTCATTGCACTTAGAAACCCTAAGCTTTATACTCGACAAGCTTGGTTTCTATGACTCGCACTCAATTACCAGGCAAACTTGTTCTGGCAGTTCGATCTCTTGGTTCACTCTTTCAATTGAATTACGTCCGACTTGATCCTCGAAAGGGGTACATAGGCAGCCTTTCTTAAGGTCGAGTCCCAAATCCTTCAAACCTTTTTCGTCCTTTTTGTCTATCGCTAAACGAGTTGCAGCCACACTGGTTTCTCTCGACATAGGTGGTAGAGCTAGCAAACTTAGTCTCATTTTACTGCTTGTGTTATACGAATTCCTTTGTGATCCCATTGCCAGACAAGCTTCATGTACGCTTTTGTCTATCGAGCACTCGTGCACAAATTTGAAATAAAGATCTATTGTTTTCTAAATCTGTTTTGTTATCTTTTCATACTTTTTTGCTTTTACTCGATTACTTGTCATTGGCTCTCACAGAGAATCCGGGACCTTAGAGAAAGTTAGGGTTTCTTGACTTTCCTTAATTTACGGAAATCGACGGGTGAACGGTTTGCACATGTCGATGGAATCTAATTCAGTGTATACCAAGCCCCAAAGCAAGCAGATAATGTCATGATTAATGTTTGAAATCAACTTTTGTTTTTCAAAATTTCTAAGCAAGTGTGATATAGTGGTAAGATGATCCACTTTGGTATCTCTAGTTATCTCAAACAACCTTCTAAAAATGGTGCTAAAGTATGGTTAGTCAATATCTTGATCATAATCCCCTTCTTGACTCAATAAAACTTTTTGAAAAACTTATATATATATATATATATATAGTAAATAAAGCTCAAAACAAATCAAATAGCATTAGCGAAACTCCCCCACACTTAAAAGAATTACATATAACTTGAGACTCTAAAGGTTGATAAATTATAAGTCCTAACAACGACTTAATGAAATATCGAATCGATTAAGGAACTTCGATGATACAAGTATGCTATACGATGATTATTTCTAGCAAGAGGTAGGAAACATTGATAAATTCTAAGTCCATAAAGCGGCTTACTGAAAAATATGAAATTGAGACTCAACGATTTCCTTAAAAAAACAAAGGGTTCAGAACATACAAAAGGCCTCGAGGGAGCAAGATAACAACAAAAAAAACAACAACATCAAGAGGAATCAGTCCTCGGCTCCACCAGAACCATCTACGCCAGCTTGATCATCCCGCTCAGGGGGATCCCCATGTGTCTCCATCATAAGCTCCCATGGATCTGTGCTCTGATGCTCCTCAGATTCCACCTCCAAAGGCTTAGCTTTGCCGCTTTCCAGAGTCCCTTGCGTCTTCTCGCTCGAGTCTCCCTCCAATTCGCCAAGGTCCGAACCCTTCTTATCTTCCCAAGCATCGAAGACCTCAACCATGACTTCTTTCCCACCAGACATTGACTCACCACTAGCCAATGGGTCTTTGGGTCGGTCACCTAAGGGCGCTCGGAGAGGGCGACTTGGGGTCAGGAGACTGACGGTCGTTCCGGGGTCGATCAAGCTAGTATTCGATCCGTACAGGTCAAGCCCAGCAAGGAGATCCTGAGGAGCGGCGACTCAAGGACCAGTGGAGACAAGGAGATATCAGACTCTGAGAGCGCTTCAATTTCCAACCGGGTGGCCTCCTGCTTGTAACTCTTCTCCTCACCGGCGAAGAAGTGGATCGTCTCCTGTGGGACATCTACCCGTTTTTCCTTAAACATTTTGGAGGCATTTTCTCGTTCCAAAACCTTGGCTGTAGAGGAATCGCGCGGAGTCGAAAGCATCATAACAAGACTCCCGCTCGTGGATATTGCCGAACCGACGATTGGCTTTAGCGAACATGGCGGTCTGTACCATGATCTGCTCGTGGGTTACCTCAAAAATTCTGGAATTCCTTAGTCGAGAAACCTCCATTGCATGCCTCTCGGCAGTATCAGCCTTCTCAATTTACAGCTCCGCCTTCTCCAGCCCAAGGGCAGACTTTTCCCATTTAAGTTCCTCCACCTCTGCTTTAACAGTCCCCAACTCGAACTCGAGACTGTCAACCATCTTCTTCTGGGCCTTCTTCGACTAACGGGCAGGTCCCTTTCCCGAGACGAAGTATCCAGCTCCTTCTTCAGATGAGCGATATGCCTATTCCTAGACACGATCTTCTTCTCGGCCTGACAAGCTGAGGCAGCATTTTCTTCAACGTCGAGTCATATTTCTCGACGAGGAGTTTTATGCTACCGTCGCTCTGCGCAACAAAGAAGAATCACTAAGACAAGAAAAATATATACACTAAGGCAAACAAAGAAGAAAAAGGGGGAATGACGAGTAAATTACCAGTAGCTTGGCTTGGGCCGCATCGATGTAGACATCCTTGAATACCAAGTCATCCACGGCCGGTAAGTCGCTCGGTCTGCCCCTGATCTGAAGAAATAGTTTGGCGCATTGTGCGTCATCATAGATCAGCGGAGTATTGGCCTTGTACAAAAATGGACTTGATTGGGGAACGACACCTAAGGCCTTTGGCTCGAACCGATCTCTGCATTCACAGCAGTCTCCTGGACCACTTGATGGATCAGATCATTCGTCGCATCGCCGATTACATGGGCCACGTCCTCGTGAAGATCGCCCGCTTATTTGGGGTTGCCGTCTCCAAATCTGCCTCGGGCCCCTTTTTCTTCTTCCTCTTTTGTTTGAGCGGTAGCTCGAGAACCATCCTCCTTTTCGGGAATAAAAGCCAAGTTCATCTCACCGCCCACAGCCCCTGCAGGAACATCCTATGATCCTTCGTAGGTAGGCGTTTTCCGAGTTGTCATGTCCTCCGGTTTCTTCTCCGCATACTTATTCTTTTTTTTATTCTTTGGACACTCCCCTAATTGCGCTTTCTCGACAGCCCCTAACGCATCCTGAGGATCCTCCATGACAGATGGATCATCATTTTGCCTCTTCTTGCTCTTCCTCCTTGGTTTGGGAATCTTCTCGTCGAGGCCCACACTTCCCGTATCCGTATTCATGAGATGAGCCATCTTGGACTAAGAACCCGTAGGCACCATCCCATCGAGCATCGACATCAATCCGACTTGGGACGGTCCCAACTGAATCTCGATGGCAGAACTAAGGTCCAATAATGCCTTCATCTTCGTGGCCTTCGTCACTAACTGTTGTTCTCCCTTCGTGAAAAGCGACAAACGCTTTTTACCGGAAACAATTTGAGTAGGCAAGTCGGAGATCCAATCACTTACGTGAAACGATATGGCTGAAACAAGTTAGAAGTTGACGACAAAACACCTTCAAAAGGAGAAAGGATGGCAAAGGAAATGAGAATCTAAAAGGAGATAGACGTTTCACGATAGGATTCAGAGCTCGACAACTCCTCTCCTTGCTGATTTTGGGCCAACGTTGATGACTTAGTGCTTCTAGGGCTCGAGCGTTGTCAAATAAGCCTCCGAGAAAATCAACTGTGTTTGGATGATCGACTGCACGACAAAAAGAAATCGGTTAAAACCATGACAAAAAAATTTTGTTCGGAAACAGCGATCTAACGATACGCCAATTCAAAAGAACTCTAAAGTCGTTGCTCGGCGGTTCTTCAAACGCAAATTCATCATACTTAATATAGAAGTAATAATGTTGCTAGTTGGGGGTCTTGTTCATATGACCGGTAATGATGTTATAATTCAGCCGCATCGTCACCAAATGCAGACCGTTTGGCATAGGCTTAATAAAGCATAGCTCCTCGAATGCCCGTACATTCAGTGATATGTCGATTTCAGCCGCCATCACCATCAGAGCCACCGTGATACGGAAGGAGCCGTTCAGGAACTGGTTAATAGCCACAACCCGAAGAAATACATAAGATGTAATGAGTCGGGGAATGGAAACCAGAGCCTTGTATCTCGCTGGAAATACGACTCATAGATGCACTGGTATCTCGCTGGAAATACGACTCATAGAGGAACGTCACACCTACAGCATCGCACTCCCTTAACAGTTTCTTTACGCTGCCCGGTGTCAATCGAGTCTCTCTCACATTGTTCCAAGACTGCCCATCCACTTCCGCAGGACGCAGTAACTCGAAAGCTATCACCGGAAGTTCGACATAGATCCCACCTGGACAGTAACGCACTGAGATGAAGTCGGGATGAACCGATGAGTCATCTGAATCACTAGAAGCATCCGACGGTTGTTTCCATCATCTTCTCGCCTAAAAAGCCTCTCCGCATCAGCGAGTAAAATCCTCTGCGACAAACTCATATTCGTTGTGTCCATAATCGCATCTCGATGGACATGGCTGAACTCATCAAGAATTTCCTCACAAACGCTACGCCCCTAACATGACTCGATGCAGTGGAAACCACCTTTCCTTTCTCCTTCCGAGATAACTTCTTCGGCGGCATTATTGACAAAATGAGTAAAATCTACGGGAAAATGACTAGAGAGAGAAGTAGAGAGAAGAGAGACGAACTACCTGAGAACGCCGAGAGGAATAGAGATAATGAGCGAAGGCCTCCTATTTATAGGAAAAGGAGGCTCACATCCCTTCGAGGCGCCATCATTAGGTCTAAAAAGGCCTAAGTTGGCCTCAAAACCCTTCGGTTGCCCACTTTCTCTCACGATATTTTGGCTTCCTGGCCTAAATGGGATTTGTAACCTCTCCCTTGCCCACTTCCTCTCCTGACGGTCCCGCTTCTCGACTTATCTGACACAAACCAAATAACCAGTTCTAAGCTCAACCGATTTAACTCGAAGAAGATCTGACCGCCTCGTCTCTCGCGGCGACAAAACGCCATCGACTAGAACCGGAAAAAAGGACAATCCATCCTCTCTGGCCAAACCACCTATTTCTGAACCTGATCCACAAATTCACTGAGATTGGCTGCACCATTCATAAATGAACTAGGGGACTTACTGTAGGAGGTGGATTACATCCCCTACAAGGCCCATAATATAGCTGGTTTAGCCCATCGAACTTCAAGAGATCGGCTCAGTCTGCGTCTAAAAGTATAAGGCTCGGCTCAAGACTCCTTTTAGCCGACAAGAGTCGATCTCGATTGACTAACGCCGAGACGACTAATGTACTCGGCTTGGTGACAGATTTTTTCGGCCTGTACGCTTGTCCCGACAAGCAAGACCCAACAGGACGGAACGAACTCGGGTACCAAGGGTCTAAGCTGCTATAATAGAGGGGAGGGAACAAGGAGCAAAAGGAGAGACAGACAGATACTTGGCGGCTAGACTTAGGGTTTTCATCTCTTTGCATTCTTACCGACTTTTACTTTTCCGATCAGCTCCTTGAGTACCGATCACTTTCTTACCGTTT
Source organism: Moricandia arvensis (assembly GCA_905132765.1). Lineage (NCBI taxonomy): Eukaryota > Viridiplantae > Streptophyta > Magnoliopsida > Brassicales > Brassicaceae > Moricandia > Moricandia arvensis. The sequence continues at coordinate 73,142 of CAJHQP010001958.1, read as the reverse complement.
ATTCACTCATTTGTAAACCGATAAACATATTGCTATCTAATAAAACGCCTTCGAAATAAACCACCAATAAGTTTCGCCTCTCTTACTAGAATCCGACCAAACTCGGTTCAAAAAAAATACCAAGTTATGAGTTTAACACGGAATGCAAAACACGTAATGTTCAATTTTGAGAACACTTTTTTATTACGTATAGATTGAGATCAACACTTTAATATCACACTAAACTATTCCAAAAAGTGGTCCCCTTTAACAATTATAACCAAAACTCATAATAATACTAAGTTGCAAGCCTTAAAATGAGTTAAAACAAACCATTAACTTAGACATGTGGTAATTTGCTTGAAATCAAGTAGATATATCTGACTCTGTTTTTGCTCAATCAATAAAGTTCATTTTGGAATGTGTTTAAACGGTTATATAGAATAGAGTTTGGAAAAAGGAAATATTTTTCTTTGAAAAAAGGAACTGTGATTTATAGAATAACTAATTTATAGAATTTAGAGTGTAAACTCGATTCAAGAAATATGGAATATTTTCTTTTGAAAATGAACAGTGATTTATAGAACAACTTACAGAATTTTGGTTTAGGACACTTATTTTACATTGAATATGTTCATCTCCACTAATATAATGCAAAATCATGTCCATGAAGTATGAAATTTAAACCATTCACCAAAGGAAGAGTAATTTATAGAACTCTGTTTTGGCTTGATTGTTGTTCAGCTCCTCTAATATAATGAGAAATCATGCCTATGAATCGTGAAATATTAAAATTTGGCCAAAGCAACATCCATGGTATATAAAACTCTGTTTTGCTCGATTGTTGTTCATCTCCTCTAATGTAAAGCAAATTGATGTCCATGAAGTATGATATGCTCAAATTAACCTTAATTTACTCTCTCAAATAATATGTTCGGTTGTAGCACTTAAGGATCGAATTCACATAGACTCTAAAATTACATAATATATTTATTGTCTTTGAAATAAAACTAGAAAGTAAATAATAGAATGTAGTAAACAGAGAAATAAGAAGTAGTGTTTGTAAGTTATGAAAGGAAAGATAGACTTAGTTGAACTCTGAGGTATAGTTAGAGTGCAAACTAAACACATTATCAGTGATTTACTATAGAAGCGTTCTCAAACTCAAACTCAAACTATAGTTGTAATCAATCAACTCTCGCTGTAAAGCCTATCTAATGCTAAACCTAGGACTCATACTCTCGTATGAGAATCCGTGGAGATTGTCGATCATCAACTTTTGAGTGTCGATCGATACTATCTTTAAAATAGCTTTAACGAACCGGTTTGATATGTTCTCTATCCACGTAGACCAACTCTTGTATGCGCCTAGTTGTTTAGCTTATATAAGTTTTAATTCAGGTAATAGACCAGGCTCTCGCTTGCACCAATTATCCTAAAATCTAGGTTTAATGGGATCAATCCTAAACTTAGCAATAAGATCAACTAGATGAAGAACTAACTGATTTCCCTAACAATAGTATAGATTTAACAGACCATTAAGTAACCCTTGAGGAACCCTAAATCTAACAACAAAATTACCTAGGCATAATCATAAAGAACATAAAAGTATTGTGAATAAATTGCATTGATAAAATACAAAGATTAGAGGAACAAAGGGAGTTCAAAATCATCTATCTGAAGCAGTTCATATCTCTCTGTCCAGTCCTAAGCTCTCTCTCTCTCTCTCTCTGATAATAGTATGAAGCATAGGTTACAAAACTGTTGAAAACCCTAATAAATAGTTTAATATTCGGCTAGAGAGACTTGTTGTGCAATTCTTGGAACTTCTAGAAAAAACATGTAATTAACTCAAATCATCGTTAAACTCGCGGATCGATGGGGTGTTGACTGAAATATTCAAGTGGCATTGATTGACACTTCTTATATGAAAAGATCCGGACTTCAAGTTTTCAGGAGAGCTTTACCTAAAGCTCCAAAATGACCCAAATTCATCAATCACGTCCAACAAGTACCTCGACCTGAAAAGACTTAAAAAAACAACTCCAAATGCATATAAAAGACTAAAAGCAGACTTATATCATGGCTAAAAACAGGTAAAAACCATGTTATATCAACTCCCTCAGATTTATCATTTGATTGCCCTCAAGCAACACATAGAATGAACTTCAAGAAATAGTTTGAAAATGCAAGGACCCACCAGCTCTTTAGAACACCACTATCACCTCACATCTATTGCAACCACATCTGAGGCAATTCCATATACTCGGCCTCAACTTCTGATATACCCTTCTACTAACCTATATTCTTAAATATAAAAGTGCAGACTTTATTTTGGGAATATCAATCACATCTAAGTATTTCCATGTACTTTGTTTCGCTAATAAATCTTCCATACCACAATATACCAGAAGTTATTTTTCATACCCTCTACTATCCTCATCTAAATAAATATTATAAGGTGAAGGCTTTATCATGGGGTTATCGATCAGAGGACACATGGATTCTTACTGAAGCAAGTGTCTGAACCAAAAGTAACATTTCTAATCCTTTTCCTCTCTCTTCTTTCTTCTCTGAATCTCTTTATATATCATATTCAATGGACGATGATGCTGATACAGTTCACATTGCCATCTCATCTTCGATTTAACTAACAAAGTTGTAGGCGAATAGTGAGGTCATCGGTAATGTACCTACCCCTCACTTCCAACAATGTGTGATCATTCCTTTAAATTAGAATAGTGGGATCACAGGCAATGTACCTACCCCTCTGCATCTCTGGAAATCATCTCAATTTTTCTCTTCTTTTTCTAGATGCTGAAGAAAGGTGGGAGGAGGATAAGAAAGTAAAATATTTTTACCTTTCAGATATGCAAGAGGATTCCGATCCTATGCATACCAAGCCCTAGAGCAAGCAAATATAGTTACTTAGGTTGAAGGTTAGCTTTGGTTATTTTAGAAGTTCTTAGCAAGTGTGGGTGTTACAGGATAATCAATCTACTTAGCTTTTCCATTCAATCTCAGAATGGTGCTAGAAAATGGTGCAAACAAACTGTTCCAGAAAAGGTTATAGTTTATAACTAACTTTTAAATTTTGACTCAATAAAACATTTAGGAATTTTTTTTTTTAGATAATCGCTAGTAAGGAATAAAACATCAAAACTAACATGTGGTGTTAATAACTAACTCCCCCAAACTCTAATAAACATTGTCTCAGTGTTAAAGTAGCATGTGATTGGTGGGATGAAATAAATAGCAATTTAACTAGTTAGTTGTTAGGATAAAAGAACTCGTACCTTTCTGTCCAAGTCTCCATCGATCGACAGCGATAAGAGACCATCGATCGATGGTTGATGAACAGCATGACCTCATCAGTATGTAACCGTAAAAGTGTCTATGATTCCCTCATCTGATCAGCTCTCTTTGTGTTAGCTCTGCTATACATTCATGAAATCAAGCTAAAGCCACAAGCAACGATAATAAACGTGATTCCAATAAAAATCTAACAAAGTAAACAACATAAATAAATAAATCATGCGCGAGTCTGAAATAAAAATAGGAGGGAGGAGAGTGAAAATGTACACTACTCCTCGTGTCTGGCGTGGTGGTACTGGAGCTGTTGGTGGAGACCACGCCCTGGTACGTGGACGACTAAAGAACTAGCATCGAGTCATAGCCTCCAACACACCCCATATAGCCTGAAGTGCTCCCACCACGAATCGCTAGAAGTCTCTGTGATCGTGAGTGGGGATCTCTGGAATATGCGGGAAAGCTGGTGGAGGCGGTGGATGTGCTGCTTCCTGGTCCTCAGCAGGCACGTGTGCTGCTCTGAGTCCTCCTCTGTGCCGGATACGGACGAGTGCATTGCGCACGAGGCGCTCGTCTGGTCTGAACGCGAGGCGTGCAGGGGTATCAGTAAAATCTGTCACACCGGGCGACGGGAGCTCTATCATTTGGGGCCCCGTCTCATATATAAAGGACCACATGTGTCTTTCTTTCAGCCACCCTTCCCTCGTCAGGTGAACCTCATACAGATACTCGAACTCAGACTCCATGGAGGCTCCCAGAAGGCTGATACCGAGGTGTAGAAAGATGGATGTCAAGAGGCTCCTTACCGTCTCCTTCTTCCTGTCGGATCCCTTGAAAGGTTTCCCCTTTAGAGATACTAAGTGCTCGGCAAAGATGGCTCCCATTTCACCATTAGGTCGCTCACGGGCCATGCAAAGGCCTCGTCATCAAGCTCAACCATGCCTCTGACTGACTCATACAGCAGTGTAAGCTCTTTAACCCTAAGCTTGTTAGGCTCCATATTGCACAACAAGGTGTTGGCATAGGATATTCAGAAAGTAGCGCAGGGATGGGTAGCGGACATCTGTCTGCGTGGCTGCGCTAGAGTCATAATGACCTGTCCCAATGAGCTCCCAAAAGGCGGTCTGGCCAAGGAAATGAGCGACGGTGCAGCCAAGGTAGTCGGGGTTGTTAAACCCGTAGACGCGGCAGATGTCGGGGATGGAGATGTGATACCTTATGCTCCTGCTAATGAAGGTTAAGTAGTCCTCGGTGGCCCTCTACACCCTCGAATTCTGATAGATAACCCGAGCTGTGGCCATGAACTGTTTGACCAGGTTGGGGTAGAGCATAAATGGCACGGTATCCATGGTCCCAATACCAAGCTCCCTCATCATGTCGCGAACGTCAGATTGGAGCCTCATCTTGTTCAGGATTTCTCGCTCGACGAACCAGGTGGGCTCGATAGAAACGCCTTGCCATGCATTATAGTAGAGGCTGTCTTAGTCATCCTAGTCTTGAGATACTGCTCTGTGGGTAGACGCCCTCGAGGCTACAACTGACTTGGGTTCGGGGTAATCCTCGTACGTGTCGATCAAATCCCCTTCCTCCTTAGGCCAAGGTAGGCGGAACGGAGGTCCCGATGGTGCGGAACTAGAGCCACCAACATCGAAACGTTCCTTGGTTCTCCTCTCGCTCCTCTGCAATAGAAAAACAAACTAGAAACAGTGATTTGTCAATTCGATGAGACCATCGATCGAAGGACCCTCGCGGGCGTCGATGGATGGTCAATCATGACTGATATGAGATTTTCATCTCTCAAATATAACCAAGGACCATGCAAAAAACAACCACAAGCTGTTGACAACTCCTATTCTATTAATCCATCACCCTAAAACGTTCTAAATTCCAACCTATATCCAAAAAATCGATTTTTGTCTCAATCCATAGAAAATCTTTAAACTAAGAGATTCAAAGACCATACCATGAAGATCGGTTGATTTAGTTACCTAAACAGATAGAGGGGTTGAAATTTAGTTGTTTAGGGTAAAAACGAGCAAAATCGACCAAGGAATTATGGAGAAATCGCCTCTTGAAATTTGGTTGGTTTTGGCGGTTTTGGAAAGTGTTTATGAAAAAGGGTTCCGTCAAGCTTATACATTCGACTTCAAGGCTGTACAATCATTCGATGGAACTTAGGTGGCGTCGATCGATGGTCACTCCCCATATCTCATTTTCGCGCATAACCACTATATTATTATATATTTTTTATTATTATATATATATTATTATGTTTTTAAAAATTCATATAGATATTCACAAGCAGGTTGCCTCCCACTAAACGCTTGTTTAAGGTTCTAAACTTGACGGAAAATTGGGTTCGCCAATTGGTATTTGGCATCTCTAGATGCCTGGTCTGAGGATGTGGAATTTCAGCTCTAGCCCAGTAATTCTCTACTCTCTGCCCATTCACCATGAAGTCTTCACCTTTTGAATTAGTTAGGGCAATCGCCCCGTGAGGTGTGACTTCTTTCACTGTTAAGGGTCCGGACCAACGAGAACATAATTTCCTGGGAAAAAGAGTTAACCGAGAGTTGTATAAGAGTACTTGTTCATTAGGTTCGAAATTCCTAGATATAATTTTCTTGTCGTGATAGGCTTTATTTATCTCCTTGTATAATTTCGAGTTCTCGTAGGCGTGATACCTGATCTCATCCAGTTCGTTCAATTGGATAAATTCTCTTTCAGTAGTGAGTTTAGCTTCAAAGTTTGTTGTTTTGATGGCCCATTCTGCTTTGTGTGCTAGCTCAACTGGGAGATGGCATACTTTTCCCTAGAGCAAGTGGATAGGGGTGGTTCTTAATTGTGTTTTAAACGCGGTTAGGTAGGCCCAACGTGTGTCATCCAATTTTAAAGACCAGTCATTTCGGGTTGATCCTACCGTCTTTCTAAGATTTCCTTGATTTGACGGTTGGATACTTCTACTTGTCGGCTAGTCTGAGGATGATAAGGTGTCACTAATTGATGGTGAACTCCATGTCTCTTGAGTAAATTTTCAAACACTCTATTAAAAAAATGGGTACCTCCGTCGCTTATCACGGTTTGTGGGACTCCAAATCATGGGAAGATTATACTCTTGAAAACTTTCATGACTATTGCAGCGTCATTTTTCGGAGTGGCTATTGCTTCAACCCATTTGGATACATAGTCTATAGTGACTAATATGTATTTGTTTATGTGCGAAGAGGGAAAAGGGCGCATAAAGTCGATCCCCAACAATCAAACACTTCAACTTCAAGTATGAAATTCTGCTCCATTTCGTGTCTCTTGCTGCTTCAATCGCATTTTGCTACGTATGCTTGAGCATCACAAAACATGGTTGGCCACCGAAAACCTGCTTGTGGGATTTTTGAATTGTCTTAAAACTGGCAAAATTCCTGGCATATTCGGATGCGTGACAATGATACAAAATATATGCGGCTTCGCTTTCGGCAACACATCGCCTGTATATGTCGTCGGAAAAATGTTTGTAAAGGTAGGGTTTGTCCCAATGATATCTCCAGATTTCTCTCTGAAATTTCTTTTTGTGGTATCCTTTAAATAGTTCTAGTTCTATGTCAGTTGTGAGATAATTCACTATGTCAGCGTACCAAGGTCTATCGAAGGTTTTCATAGCACACACCCCATGACTTAAACTTCTATCTCCGGGAGAATCATTGTTTGGCGCCGAAGGATCGCATCTGACAATGGCATCGTGCGGAATGGTCGTCTCGTCGTACTCAAGACGACCATCGATCGATGGTTCTTCGCAAACATCGATCGATTCTTCCTCATCCGTCGAACTCATATGACCAACGAAAGTCTATTCTGTGTGGTAGACACTTTCTATAGGTAGGAAATCATTGATAGGGACGTCGTCTTCAACTCTTATTCAAAATAAGTGATCTGCTACTCCGTTTTAGACTCTTTTTTTATCCTTCACTTCTATGTTGAATTCTTGTAAGAGGAGAATCCATCTAATAAGCCTAGGTTTTGCGTCCTTTTTATTCATTATTTCAGGGCGGCGTGGTCAGTTTGGACGACCACTTTTGAACCGACTATATAAGAGCGAAATTTTCTGAAGGCGAATTCCACGGCTAGTAGTTCTTTTTCTGTTGTCGCTTAACTGTGTGGAGAATCATCGAGAGTCCTACTAGCATAGTATATAGCATGCAGCTTCTTGTTTTTTTCTGTCCGTGTACAGCGCCCAATGCGAAATCTCTGGCGTCCCACATAATTTCGAAAGGTAAACTCCAATCTGGAGCTTGCACAATCGGAGCAGATACGAGGCTGATTTGATTTCTTTGAAAGCTGTCAGACACTCGGGTGTGAAGTCGAATTTCGTTTCTTTACATAGGAGCTTTGTGAGAGGTCTAGCTATCTTTCTAAAATCTTTAATGAATCTTTTATAAAATCCAGCGTGTCCTAAAAATCTTTTGGCGTCCTTCACGTTGGTGGGTGGTGGTAAACCTGTCATCACCTCTATCTTGGCTTTGTCCACCTCGATACTGGCTGATGAGATTTTGTGTCCCAAAACGATTTCGTTGTTGACCATGAAATGGAATTTTTCCCAGTTTAGGACTAGATTCTTTTCTTCGCATCTTGTCAACACCTTACACAGATTATCTAGGCATGTTTTGAAATTTGGGCCGTAAACTGAGAAGTCGTCCATGAACACTTCCATGAAGCCTTTGATCATATCCGTAAATATAGACATCATACACCTCTGGAATGTTGCAGGAGCATTACATAGTCCAAAGGGCATTTTGCGATATGCGAACGTTCAATAAGGATAAGTGGAGGTGGTCTTTTATTGATCGTCAGAATGTATGGGAATTTAGATAAATCCTGAATACCCGTCGAGAAAACAATAGTATTGGTGCCATGTGAGTCTTTCTAGAGAGTTGGTTTCCCGAGCAAGGAAATTTCAGTATTCCACAATCACTTATCATTGAATGGGAGGAAACAACTATCAGAACACACCCTTCCTCCTTCTTTTTCCTCGTGACAAATAATTTCGTTAAAGTCACCAATCATAAACCAAGGTCCATCTTTTAATGTCGTGAAGCGCGTAAGACGCTCCCAAACCAAATCTCTACGTTATAGAACATGGTCCCCATAAAGAAATGTCATATAGACTTTATTTCATCAATTTTCGCAGATACATCAATCATACGATTATTAGAAAATAAAACATCAACTGGAAAATAATCCATAGAAACAAAACTAAACCACCACTTTGGCCATGAGGCTCAACGGTAAACAACTTATTAAAACCTAGGTCAGCCTGAATTTCTTGCAACAACAGCTTCCTATTCTTCGTCTCAAAAAAGAACAAGAGTCATGGGCGATGCTTCTGATACACATCTCCGTGAGGCGTCGAACTGTGAGGTTGTTCCCTATCCCTCTACAGTTCCAACTCAGTGTCTTCATTGATTACGTTTTGATGAATTTTTGGAATCCATCAAACCCTTCCTTTGACCCATAGCAGCCGGCTTCTGTTTTTTAGCTCCATTTTCATATCGTCTTAATACCTTATCTTGGTGAATCTCGGCGAACAGCCTCCGACTTATTAGTCTCATTGATAAATAGTGATCCAGACACACTACCAGTGATGTTCTCTACACTATCTCCAGCAGTATCCAATAACTTATAAGCATTTGGGTCAGTACGCAAAGGTGTTCCAGGGAACACCACCAAAGCCTTATTGGGGTTGAAGCTTTGTGCCATCTCTTCCATTAACTCTTGGTCACACAGCTCCTCACATAAAAGATCATCTGTTTCCATGACCCCAGCTTCAATTTTAGCCGCCTCATCTTCGGGAAGTTCTTCCATAATTTGATCACCAAAAGGATCAGTAACAGCTTGTGCAATCGCAACCATTGCATCATTATGTTGAACACTAAAAGTTGTTACTCCATCCATATGAGATGATATCAGAGGCTTTCCCAAGTTTACCCTGAAGGTAACATTGATATCTTTGGCCACTGCTTGATCCATTGATTGTTGCTTTCGTTGCGAAGAGACCCGAACATGCGGTGTATCCGGAACACTAGATGAGGCCTCCTTCGTGCTGCCTTGTGAAGCATGAAACAGAGTTTGCTTTCCCTTCGGATCCAGATTCGACTTTTTGGACCCATGATTCTCCATGCTTATTTCCTTCGTACGCTTGCATATCATCTTTCTCCCCTCGGTACGAGCATAAGGCTCCATACACCTTCTCTCCCGACGATATCTGAGTCCCTCATTCCTCTGCGAGTGTAACAAGAGGATAACCCTAGGATCATGTGACATCTCATTACTATTTCGTGATTGATATGTCCTTCTATCAGCATAAGGTTTATGATCGCCCGCAGTTCGGGACCCATTCCCTGAACTCTTTACATCCGGCACAATGATGCTCGGATTTGAAGCTCCCTCTCGTCTTTGAAACTCTGCTTTTATATCTCCAAGCCTTCTTTCGCAGTGTGTAGACCCATGCGTCAAAGACCACAGTACGAACAATGTTTGAACAAATCATCATACTTAATCTGAATAGAAACCTCTTCCTCACCCTTCGATTTGATTTTTCTGGCGAATTTGAGAGGTTTTTGGTTATCCATCTCAATCTTCATTCTTCCCTATGTTACTTGAACCTCTTTAACGTGTCCAAGCTTACCACCAATCCCATAGAGATTCTTTTCAGTCCATAAATGCAGTGGAATGCCGGCATGCATGATCCAAAAAGGAATCGACCAGGGGTTATCATTAGGATCACCAGCTTCCACCGCTCAAGCACAAACATACAATAGTTGTTATGAAAAGGTGCTTGAGTCAACACTGAATTTAGGTCATCTTCGTTCTGAAAGTTAAATAAGAACCGACCATTACCCAAGTTATTAGCCGTGATCTTATCCTGCATTCCCCATTGGTGCGGCATATAGCCGGTCAACTTCTCAACATTTTGCTTCCGAGGATTCAGAATTTTATCAATCAGTGATAGACCATACTCTTCAATCTGCTTGTCATAAACCTCATCCTCAAGCAAAATCGGATCATCATCCTCCTCATCATAGACAATCTGTTTTCCCTTTCCCTTCTCATCCACTATTGGAGCAGATCGGGGGTTAAATCTTGATCCCATAGTGGGACAGATTTGTACCTTAATAAAGATCAAGGACTATCAGATCGATGGATCAGATTCGGAGATGGCTAGAACACGAAGCCAGAGAAACGAAAACAGCAGGGGTAAAAGTACGACAAGAGGACGCAAGGACACTCCAGAGCACAATGATCTGCCGTCAAAAGGGCGTGCAGACCAGATGGGAATCAAGATTTTGAAGAAGAAGCTTGATTTAGATAATCGCCATTCGCCCGTAGGGCCTTTTTGTTCTGTGATCGGCTTATTTTAATATATCATGTTTAAATATAATATCCAGCTTGTCAGATAGACAATGATTTAGAATATATCAAATTTCCTAAGACTCCTTTGAGTTATTCAACATCGTAAATGAGTTATAACTAAATATATCAACTAAGTGTCTTGTTAGGATATAGTCAACACGTTGCAAATACGAGTAAATTAATGCAGATTATAGCATTTATTGAACTCAGCATAGTAATTTAACCTTTTTTAAGAAAGGCAAGGTATGCAAACGTCTGCGGATCGGCTGGGTCTACAACATCAGATATAAAAGTCTTTCAACTTGGCAATGCTTTTGGCAAGGAGACGAATGTGACATGCATGCCATCAGACTCAGGAATCTTATTGTTATAATGTATCTTTCAAAATTTTCTTTGGTATGAAGATGAAAAAAAAGTGACTTGTCTAATTCCTGCATCATAAGTCATTTATCTCTGTAGGTCAACTGCGACACTGATGTGTCTTTCAACTCGGCCCCCATTAATGTTAAGGCTGCCTACATATCCTTGAAGAGAATCAAGCCATTTTTTATTCTTTTTTAGCACGAGGTGTGCTCTTACTTGAGGCATCGTTTGAGATTAATAGAGTTCCATGATCTTGGCAGGGATTCTCTGATGATGTCTTGAGCCGGTAGACGCATGGTTTAACAATTTCAACAATCTTTTACGGACCTTCCAATCTATTTCCAAGCTTTCCAGTCCGCCATTCTATAGTGTTTTCAAACACTTTTCTCAGAACGAGATCGCCAAGATCAAGTTTCCTTGCTCTAACTTTCTTTCAACTCGGCCCCATTAATGTTAAGGCTGCCTACACTTCCTCTCACTTGTTTCCAGGAAGGAGACCATTGAAGGGATGACATTTATCAGTTGATCGGGAAATGAACCGATTGAGTTCTGCAACTCTTCATGTCAGTGACTGTACTTCTCGGTTGTTCCTTGAACTTGGAAGATGTTTGAGTGTTGCAGTGATCTGCTTAAGATTTGCTTCGTTTTACATTTCATTGGGTTCAGCGACAATGAGGGACTTGATGAGTATGTCGTCGATGTATACCTCCATTGTGAGACTGAGTTAGTCTACAGACATCATGTTGACCAGTCATTGGTAGGTTGCTCATGCATTCTTCAGTTTGAAAGGCATGAACTTGTAGAATAGGTGCCTCGATCAGTGATAAACGTGGTCCTCTCCCTATCATAGGGATGTATCATAATCTGATTGTATCCCGATAATGCATCCATGAAGATCATCAGTTTTTTGCATGTGGTTGATAACACAAGTTGGTCGATGTGGAGAAGAGGGAAGCTATCTTTAAGACACACTTTATTGAGGTCTCTGAAGTTGATGCAGATTCTCCATTTGCTGTTTTTCTTCTTGTCTAAAACCAGATTGACATCCCAATTTAGATAATTTACCTTAATGATTGAACCCCAACCCTAATAGTCTGGCGACTTCATTTTTGATTACTTTTTATCCTTTTGGTTTGAGATTTTTTTTGCTTTTGCTTGATTGGCTTGTATAGAAGATTGACGTTCAGCTTGTGGACCGCAATGGAGGGATCAATTCTTTCATATCAGTTGTTGACCAGTAAAAGGTCGATACATTGTTTTTAAGGAACTTGATGATCTCCTTTTTTTTTGTCATTGTTCAAATTTGCACAATATTGATAACTTAGTCTAGGTTATCTTTTTTCCGATTTCGATGACATCTTCCTTTGGATGCATTTCTTTTTCACTAGCTCGAAAAAGAAGACTGCTTTGCGAAGCTTGAGTTCTATAATCAACAGATTTCTGGAGGACCTTTGAATACTTTTAAGGGTGAAAATATTTCTCTCCTTTGTAGGGAATTTGACACACTGATGATAAGTCTATGGAACCAACTTCATTGAATGGAATCATGGTATACTGAGAATAGCATTGTACGGGGCTGGTCTGCCGATCACATATAACTTAGTGAGCCTTTTTACTCCTTTGGCAACCACATTTAATCGGATTGTGCCGAGAAATTTTGTCGAGGGTCCGTGGAAGTCAGTAAGAGATCTTAATGAAGGCTTGAGATTAAGTAAATCAATGTTCATTTTGATCAATGTTTCTTTGAAAAGCAAATCATATGAGATGTCGGTGTTAAAAAATTTGGTAATTTCGCAGTTGCCGATTGCAAGTTCTATCATTAGGGGATCGTTGTGTGAAGATGTTGACGGTATCGATCTAGGAGAATGTGACTTTGATATCATCCTCCAGGTTTGTGGCCATTGTTTTGCTGTTTTTGCCCTTCACTAGTACACATGTTGAAGTTGGATAACTCTTTGAATTTTCTTGAAGGTACGAGTTCCAAAAAGTAAAGGAATTTAGTGGTGGATGAATTCTAATTAAAGCGGAAAAAAGCAAAACCACTTCTGATAGAAAGTTTTGGATACAAAGCGCCTTTAAGAATACATAGATCCTTTAATTGCCTCTCGACAAAATAAAACATCAAACAAAACTACTAGTATTAAAAATTAGATAAACAAAGTTTGGATGTAATTATGATTTTGTTCAGTATTTAATTATTTTCTAGATTTTTAACCGCAAAATTAAAGATGAAATTATTTCTGATCTATAAAACCTAACTTATAAAATATTTTGTTTAATCAATATAAGGTATTCTACCCGATTTGTACGTTGTTTTCGTATATCACCTTAATTTTCGACCTCTCTAATTTACATCAGAGTAAGAGTACATTCTTCATAAACTTCACAAACTTTTTTTTTCTTTAAATAAACTCATCTCCAATTACTCGAGTGATTAAATTTTATTAAACCACTAAATTTTGTTTGCAATTTCACGTTAAGACTAATCCAAAAATAAAGCCTTAATACAATAAGGGTTAAAAACTAAATGTAACCCACTACACAAAAAATGTTTCGAACCCCCTAGATGCTAAATTGGATGCTGAAATTTTTCTACCGCCCTTTTTGTCCATGAAAATGTGTATTCTGTATGAGTTCGTGAAGTATTATAGGAGGTAGTACATGCGGGTGTCATGAAAATGAGCTTAGTTAAAGTTTGTGTTTTGTGATGTATGTGGGCTTTTCAAGCTTAGAGAAAAAGGTAATATATTAACTGGGATATTTACATTAAATGCTTATGATATTACTTGAAGAGAACAATGAAAAGGAATTATTGCTTACAAGAAAATAGAAAGTTGCTTAATTTCGTTTGGAGAACTTGGGAAGCAAGTTCTGGTTATGTATACAAGGAAGACGCGCCTCTATGAAGAAAGTTGTCTCTGCAATAATAAGAAAACTGAGAGATCTTTTTTTGGTGCTTGTCTGTCGAGCTTTTGGTGTCATAGCTCTGTATTAGGTGTTGACGCAGTTGCCGACATACTTCGAGAGTGTTGAAAGATTGAAGTCTAGATTTAGGGGGAGAATAACTCGGGGTTAGGTGATCATGATAAACAAAATTCTACACTCTTGTGAGTTTTACCTTAGGGTTAGGGTATCTAAATAATTCTTGTAATAGAAAAGATTGGTGTATTGACTATCTTGTTCTAGTGAATTTGAAAAAAAAACTTGTGTCTTCTTTATTTTCTACACTTTATTACTCTGACCTCACTACACTTACAATTGGTATCAGAGCGGATCACCTAAATTACTAGTAAGATCATGAATGGTCAGGACATAATCTGGTTCAGGAAGAAGAATAAAGTTTTTAATGAAGGCATATAAAGATGGAACATCTATGACAAACCCACACGTCTTGATTCATCCAATTATGGATATTGGAAGGTACATATGAAAGCCTTTATCAGTGGTCTTGATGAATATTATTGGAGTTCTATCAAGGCTTGTTGGAGTCATCCGGTGATGCTTGATGATGAGAAGGTTGAAGTTCTTAAGCCAAGAGTTAAGTGGACTTCTACAAAAGAAGGCTTCAAGTTGCAACTCTAAGGCCAAGACTGCGATTTACAATTTTATTGATGCAAGCTACTTTAAGTTCATTTCTCAATGTGCTTCAGCTCATTAGGCATGGAAGGTAGTACGAGTGTCAAACGAACTAAGCTGGATATGTTAGGATCAATATATGAGAATGTGAGGATGGATTAACAGGAAACCATGGCTCAGTTTGTGCTATGTTGTGTGACATTTCGAATGAATGTTTTGCAATCGGAAAGCAATACAAGGAAAAGAAGTTGGTGAAGAAGCTGAAGAGATCGTTGCCATCCAAATTCGAATCAAAAATCTATGTTATAGAAGAAGATTACAATCTGGATGAGATGGCTTTTGATGAGTTTGTTGGAATCTTCAAGCTTTTGAGCTAAGCAAACCATATGGAGAAAAGGAGAA
Organism: Moricandia arvensis; assembly: GCA_905132765.1. NCBI lineage: Eukaryota > Viridiplantae > Streptophyta > Magnoliopsida > Brassicales > Brassicaceae > Moricandia > Moricandia arvensis. The sequence continues at coordinate 58,112 of CAJHQP010001958.1, read as the reverse complement.
GAAGAAAGAAGATCCAAATGAAATTGCTTTCAAGGATTCAACTTCTGAAAATCCTATGGCGATGCGGTCAAGAAACTTTGTCAGTATTTCATTTTTAAAGTGTTTTATTGAATCAAATAGAGTCAGATGGGGACTATGAAATTTTTCTCTGAACAATACTACCTAACCACATTCTAGCACCATTATGATTTGCTGATCTTGAGGTTGTATTGAATGGAAATGTCAAAGTAGATCAGCATACCAATAACATCCACACTTCCTGAGACTGTTTGAAGGAACCAAAGTTAAACACCAACCTAATCATTTCAATTTGTTTGTCTTGGGGCTTGGTATACACTGGCTTGGATACCTCCTACAGGTTTAGAAGGTAAAAGTCTGTGTGTTTCTGATTCTCTCTCTCTCCTCTTTTCAGCATCTAAAAAAAGATAGAAAATAAAATATTTAGATGAGTTTCTGAGATGCAAAGGGGTATGAAAAATTCATATGACCCCATTATTGTAATTCAAAGGGATGATCACACATTGTTGGAAGCAAGGAGTAGAAAGTTTCCCACGGCTATTATTTGCCTACACTTTGTCAAACCCCCAATAAAGAGATTCAGAGAAGAGAGAAAGAAATAGGAAATGGATTAGAGAAGACTGCATGTGTGTTCAACAACCTATTGGGCGTAAGAGTCCATGTCTCATTTGACCGATATTCCTAAGATAAAAACCTATACTTTTATATTGAAGTAATGATGTTAGTAGAGGTGTATGTCAGATAGTATCTCGTAAGTTGTGGGGTAGCAGGTTGATAAGCTGGGGTCGTGTACATGGATATGCCTGAGATGTGGTTGCAATATATGTGAGGTAATAGTGGTTTTCTAAAGAGATGGTGAGTCCCTGTATTTTCAAACTATTTCCACAGGTTCAGTATATGTTTTGCTTGAGGATAAGCAAAGGATGGGAGTTCATATGTCATGGATTTTACTTGTTTTAGCCATGATATAAAAAGAGTCATTTATATACATTTTGAGTTGTTCTAAAAAAAATTTTCAGGTCTAGGTACTTATTGGACAAAAATTGAGTTTTTGGATCATTATGAAGCTTTGAGAAAATCTCCCTGAAAACTTGAACTTGGAGTATGTTCTTACAAGAAGGATCGATCGATGCCACTTGAATATGTCGATCGACATCCCATCAATCCGCGAGTTTAAAGATGATTTGAGGAAATTAATATTTTTTCCATAAGTTCTTGGAATTGCGCTACAAGTCCCTAGCCCAATATTAGACTATTTATTAGGGTATTCAACGGTTTTATAACCTACGCTTCATAATATTCTTGAGGAGGAAGCTTAGGATTGGAGAGAAAAAAATCTGAAACCTTTCAAAGAGAAAATCTTGAAGTTTTTTTTCTACATGTATCTCTACTATTTCTATTTATTCTATGCAATTTATTCGGACTATTACCATGTTCGTTATGATTATATCTGGTAATTCTATTGTTCGATTAGGGTTCTTCAAGGGTCACTAAATGGTTTTCTGAATCTATATTATTGCTAGGGAAATGAATTGGTTCATCTTCTAACTAATCTTATTGCTAAGTTTAGGATTAATCACCTTAAACCTAGATAGTAGGATAATTGACTCAAGCAAAAGCATTACCTGAATTAAAACTAGATGAGCTAAGAAATTAGACGCAAATGAGAGTTGGCCTAGGTGGTTGCAGAACATATCAAACCTGTACGCTAAAGCTTGTTTAAAGGTAGTATCGATAGACACTGAAAAGTGTGACGATCGACACTCTCCTTGTATTCGCATACGGGAGTTGGAGTCCTAGGTTTAGACATTAGATAATATTTACAACGAGAGTTGGTTGATTATAAATAGAGTTTGAGTTCGAAAACGGTTTTATAATAAACCCTTGATAATCTATTTAGTTTACATTTCTATTGTATATGAGAATTCACCTAAGTCTAGTTTTCCCCTCATCTTGATAACTTACAAACACTGCTTTTTATTTCTCTATTTAGTGAATTCTATCATTTAATTTCTAGTTTTATCTCTAAAAAATAAATTTATTGTGTAATCTTAGAGTTTCTATGGATTTGACTGTAAAGTGTTTCAACTGAACATCTTATTTAAGAGAGTCGCTTAAGGTTAATTTGAGCATATCAAATTTATCCAATTAACCTTCAAGCTACTCTCTCAAATAAGAAGTTCGGTGTAGCACTTAAGAATCGAATCTACAAAGGCTCTATCTTTTACACAATAGACTTAAGTAAATCAAGCTAGTCAAACAATATAAAAACAGTAAACAAAGCAGTAAATAGATAGAATGGTTCGTAAGTTATAAGAATAGAGCACTAGATCTAAGGATTTATCAATCAAGATATTCAAAACTAAAATCAATAGATGCCAAGGGTTTAATTAAGTTCAATACTCGAACTCGAAAATAAATAAGTAATCCAGATCTCGCATGCAATTACTAATCAGATGTCTAAACCCTCTCGTATGCGAATTTAGAGAGAGTATTGATCAATACTATTGAGTGTCGATCGATACTTCTTTCAGACAAGTGTTAAGAACCAAATTCGATTTGTTCAACTAAACTCTCCTAGCAAATACAACACCTACTATAAAGTCCCCACCAACAGAGATAATTGCCGTTGTATTTATGTGACAGTAACTAAACATACATTTATGTGAACCAATAACGTCCGATTGTTTATTCAATTATTTCTTGAAACCTGGAGAATTGCATTCAAATGAATGGAAATTCTGCGAGGATCACAAAAGCTGACATTTCCAATTCTCTCAAGTATCTCAACATTCCTCCCTCTATGAGTTTCACCAGCTTCTGTGTGATGTGTAGTCCCAATCCTTCCCTTGATGTATCTTTCCTCTAAGGCTGAAACATCTCTCTTACCAGATCATCAGGCAGTCCAGGTGCCGGGTGTATTATCCTAAACTCAAGCTCCACTCTCTTCATTTTTTTCCCTATAGCTTCTATCTGTGTCATTACCTTTAAATATACGCACAATCCCTTCAATGCTGCTTGAGAGCGTCTCCGAGAGGATTTGCTGAAGCCTTAAGGAATCTCCGTACAGTCTCATTGACGAAACTTCTTGAGGATAATCGCAGATGATCTGCACTTTACGTTCTATGCTCAACTCCATCACTTGTTTTACAACTGCTTCCAGTGATTCCTCAAGGCTGAATTCGCTGCAACCTAGTTGCACATAGCTGATTTAAAGGCATCAGCAAACAAACAAACAAACAAACAAAAAAGCAACAGGATTAGAACAGAAGATTATAGTAACCAATCCAAGCAGAACAAAACAAGAATCAAGGTTACAGTAGTACCCTTCCTCGATTCCCTCTATGTCTGAGTCGCTTATGACTTTGGCGAACTGCTCCATGCATGACACGCTTGTACTCAGGAGCTTCTTTTGTTCTTCATTTAATCCAGATGAATGTAGCAAACCTTGAAGGTGTAAGAATGAGAGAATTATAGAGAGTTTATGTGAGTTTAATGAAGAACACAGCAAGAACATGAGAGAGAGAGAGATATTTCGTGAAAGAATAGAGAGAGAGAACCAGAATAAAGAGGAACTGATTTCCTTGCTCATTTAGTTGGTCCAAGAGTTACATAAATAGACACAAGAGAAGACAATAAGAAATGAATAAACAAATTAACTCTGGATGGTCTCTGGTATGGGTCAGGGCACGTTCAGCTTGGACAGAAAGGGACAGCTCCCTTCTCTCTCTCTTCCTTGGCCAAACATGTGACTTTGGTTTGTCACCACACTCCAACGGCTCCAGCCACTTGTTTCCCCTTATTTAATTTATTCAGAGCCTAAGGAGACCAGAAGAAGTTATTTAAATTCGTCCTCAACCCTAACTTGCCTTCCAAGCCACTCTTAGGTCAAGCTGTACGGACAGACTTGCCTCCCAAGCTAACTTGAACTTCTGCCTTTTCCCTATTTATTCTTGCTTCATCTCAACACTCCCCCTCAAGCTTGACCATGTGGAACAAGTCAAGCTTGGAAGCTATGAAGCATTCCCTCATTAAAACCTTAACTAGGTAAAACCCAATGGGAGAAAACCCAAGTCAAGGAAAAAGAGTAGAATACTTCATAGAGGAGAGATCAGTGAGATGAGAGATCCATGAGTCCAAGTTTTGAATGGATGAACTCACAGACCTTTGTGCTTGCTGCCTTGGTGAAGATGTCAGCTAGTTGATCTTCACTTCTAGTGTAGCAAGGCAATATAATCTTCTGCTCCACAGCTTGTCTAACCTTGTGACAATCCACTTCAATGTGTTTGGTCCTCTCATGAAACACATTGTTGGATGCTATGTGAATTGCGGCTTGATTATCACAGTGCATGGTGATTGGAGTTGTGGTCTCAATTCCCAAGTCTCTAAGTAGATTCCTGATCCAAATGAGCTCACTTGTAAGCTTCCTCATAGCCCTATATTCAGCTTCTGCACTTGAACATGACACAATCTTCTGCTTCTTGCTTTTCCAAGTTACTAAGTTGCCACCAATGAAAGTGCAATAGCCGGTTGTGGACTTCCTGTCCACTCTATCTCCAGCCCAATCTGCATCACAATATCCAACAATCTCAGTACTCTGGTTGCAGCCTAACCAAACTCCTTGTCCTGGTGCCTCTCTTAGGTATCTCAAGATCCTCTCCACCATGTTCCAATGGTGTATCTTTGGTGCTTGCATATGTTGGCTGACTTGATTCACTGCAAAACACACGTCTGGCCTTGTGATGGTAAGATAGATGAGCTTTCCAACCATCCTCCTATATCTCTTGACATCTTCATATGGCTTGTTCTCTATCTCCCCCTCACGTAAGACTTTGTACCCATCTTCTAGTGGAGTCTTGGCTGCTCTTCCACCTAAGTCACCTGCCTCACTCAACAAATCAAGTGTGTACTTCCTTTGAGACAGAAACAGCCCCTCTTTAGATCGGCATATCTCAATCCCAAGGAAGTACTTTAACTCACCCAAGTCTTTGATATCAAATGATGATTTAAGAAAGACTTTAGTTGAGAGAATACCTTCTTTATCACTTCCAGTGATGATGATATCATCCACATATATAAGGATTACCACAATGCCTTGTGAGCTGGTGAGAGTGAAGAGAGTATGGTCAGCTTCTGATTTCACAAACCCTCTTCCATTGAGTGTGGTACTGAGCTTGTGGTACCAAGCCCTTGGTGATTGCTTCAACCCATAGATAGCCTTCTTGAGTCTAAGGACATTTCCTGGTTTGACTAGGTGTTCTAGGCCTGGAGGTGGCTTCATGTAGACTTCATCCTCAAGTTCTCCTTGCAAGAAAGCATTCTTCACATCCATTTGCCATAGATCCCATTCCAAGTTTACTGCCAAAGATAAGATGATCCGTATGGTATGAAGTTTTGCCACTGGTGCAAAGGTGTCAAGGTAATCTTCTCCATAGGTTTGGGTAAATCCTCTTGCAACCAATCTAGTTTTGCACCTCTCCACAGTACCATCTGCATTGTATTTGATGGTGAAAATCCACATGCTGGTCACTGCCTTCTTCCCTTTTGGAAGTTCAGCTTCATACCAAGTGTCATTGGTGATCATGGCATTGGTTTCATTTCCCACTGAGTCTCTCCACACCTTATGCTCCATAGCTTCTTCATAAGTTTTAGGTATGTATCCCTGGTCCAGTGTGCCAATAAACACAACATGTTCTTGTGGGTATTGAGCTAGAGAACACACACCTCTGGTGGGATGAGCTACTGCTTGTGAGTTGAAGTAGACTCTGGTATTGACCCAATTTGATGGAGGGTGTCTAACCCTGGTGCTTCTTCTCAATGGCTGGACATTTTCTTCAGTTGGTGTAGTCTCATCATCCGCAGATTGATCTCCACTCACCACTTCCTCTTCTTGTTGCTCTTCTTGGTCATGAGAGACTGAACTTTCTTGTTGTGGTTCAGTTTGATTCCCCCCTTCATGATCAAGAGGAGGAACCTCAGCATTTCTATGTTCAGATTCCTCTTGTGATGAACTAGGCTGATCTTGTGTTGGCTCAGTCTCAACACTCCTTCTTGGTATACTGATGCCAATACTTTCCATTACCCTTCTCAAGTTCTCAGCTCTATCTGAGGTTGATTGAGATAAGTCTCTTACTTCTTCCCAACTCTTCTCATCATAGTAGCCTTTAGACTCAACAAACCTCACATCTCTGGAGATTAGAACCCTCTTGGTTTCTGGAGAATAACACTTGTATCCCTTTTGGTGAGGAGAATAGCCAATAAACATGGCTCTGGTGCTTTTTGGTTCTAACTTGTTCCTTTGCTCTCCTGGAATTAAAACAAAACACAAGCACCCAAATACCCGAAGGTGATCTATAGATGGTCGATGTTTGTTTAGTACCTCATGTGGCGACTGATCTTGTAGGACTTTGGTGGGAATTTTGTTGATTAAATAGCAGGCTGTCATCACTGCATCTCCCCAAAACCTCTTTGGTACATTCATGTGGAACATCATGCTTCTGGCCACTTCCATAAGATGTCTATTCTTTCTCTCAGCCACACCATTTTGTTGTGGAGTATATGGACAGCTTGTTTGATGGATCACTCCATGTTTGGCTAGGTGTTGTTTGAATGCATTGCTGGTGTATTCTCCTCCATTATCTGATCTCAAAATTTTTATCTTGACATTGTAATGGTTAGATACATAAGTTTGAAAATTTATGAATGCATCTAACACCCTATCCTTTGATTGAAGCAATGTGATCCATGTGTACTTAGATTTTTCATCTATAAATGTCACAAAATACTTATGATGCTCTCTAGATGCACAAGGGGCAGTCCACACATCAGAGTGAATTAAATCAAAGACATTTTCATAGATTGTACTAGATTTAGGAAAGACAGTTCTACAATGTTTTCCTAAGATGCAAGCTTCACAATCTTTTTGAAATGAAATACTAGGCAACATGATGTTCAAAGCACGAGAGTGAGGATGTCCTAATCTAGCATGCCACATAACATCTTTAGGGAAATTAAAACAGGAACTTAAAGCATGGGATAAATCGGATGCAAGCTTAGTGTCTTCCAGCAAGTACAAGTCTCCCTTGGTCACACCTTTGCCAAGTAACCTACTAGATTCAATATCCTGAAAGGAGACATCATTAGGAGTGAAGGTAACCTTGCAATTTAAATCAGTAGCAACCCTTTTAACAGATAACAAGTTGGATGTAAAATTTGGCATGTAAAAGGCCTTAGATTCTTTATCAAACAACCTAAGATCACCTACTCCTTTAATTGGTACCATTTCTCCATTAGCTACAAGAACATTCCCTAGGGCAGGAACAATATTTTTAATCAACCCTAGATCACTAATCATATGATGGCTAGCTCCTGAATCAATAACTAAGGGTTTTGTCATTTTGGAGTTTGTTAAAGCATTCAAGGAGTAACCAGTATTAGTAGCATGTAAAGAGGTACCAAGGATGTTACCAGAGTTGTCCTTGAGTATCTTGATGAGAGCCTCAATGTCAGATCGCTTGATGGCTTCATCCTGAGTGGTTCCCAAGGAAGAGGAGCTACTGGAAGCCAGAGTTTTCCCTTCACTAGCCGGATTAAGATTAGTGGTTGAGTCATGGAGTTTGAGGTAGCTGATTCGCCCATTTCACCAGAGAAGTTGGCTCTTGCATCATGGTAAGGAGTCCTGAACTTTTGTGGCTTAAGATGTGGGTGAAGAATCCAGCATCTGTCCTTGCCATGTCCCTTCTTCTTGCAATGACCACAAACCCAAACCTTTTTGTCCTCAGGCTTGTAGTGGCTCTTGTTTGCAGTACCATCAGCTTGATTCACTAACACAAGCTCTCCTTTTCCTCCAAAGAGGCCAACTGAACCTTGCTCCTTTTGGATTTGAGAGCACACCTCTTCCAAGGTTGGGAGCTTCTCAGCTCTAAGCAAATGCTTAATTAGGTCATTGTAGCCGGGGTTCAAGGTGAGAAGTAAAGCAAACACCTTGTCTTGTTCACGCCGGTCATTCAAGACATTAGGATCCACGGTACATGGCCTCAGCATCTCCAACTCAGCCCATAAGGCTCTAAACTTGCCAAAATGCTGATTAAAATCCATGTCTTCTTGATGGAGCGAGTTAATAGTCCTCTTGACTTCAAATACTCTGCTCAAGTTTGATATGTTGCCATACACCTTCTGGAGAGTGTTCCACAACTCTTTGGAAGTTTCACAGTAGGAGTAAGCTTCCAAGATTGATGTCTCAAGGCTGTTTTGTATGATAGACAACACCATGAGGTCCTCCTGACCCCATTTGTCCTCGCCAGCCAGCACCACTTCAGTACCATCCTCTCCTAGGATGGTCTTCTTTGATGGTTTGTCTTCTGTCACATAGGACCAGAGACCTCGTCCTCCCAAGGCTGTCTTGAGAAGCCTTGACCATAAAAGATAGTTAGCTCCCTTGAGAGTAACTGGAATGTTTACTTTGGTATTTTCCATTTTTGGCAATTTCTGGAGCTGGAAATGAAGAACAGCTGAAGAACAAGATGAACTTTGCCAAAAATAGAAAAGAAAACTCAGAGATTTGCGGAAGTTAGGTAAAAGAATGAAGAAGAATAGGTCTCAAGAGCATAAGTGCTCTGATACCATGTAAGAATGAGAGAATTATAGAGAGTTTATGTGAGTTTAATGAAGAACACAGCAAGAACATGAGAGAGAGAGAGATATTTCGTGAGAGAATAGAGAGAGAGAACCAGAATAAAGAGGAACTGATTTCCTTGCTCATTTAGTTGGTCCAAGAGTTACATAAATAGACACAAGAGAAGACAATAAGAAATGAATAAACAAATTAACTCTGGATGGTCTCTGGTATGGGTCAGGGCACGTTCAGCTTGGACAGAAAGGGACAGCTCCCTTCTCTCTCTCTTCCTTGGCCAAACATGTGACTTTGGTTTGTCACCACACTCCAACGGCTCCAGCCACTTGTTTCCCCTTATTTAATTTATTCAGAGCCTAAGGAGACCAGAAGAAGTTATTTAAATTCGTCCTCAACCCTAACTTGCCTTCCAAGCCACTCTTAGGTCAAGCTGTACGGACAGACTTGCCTCCCAAGCTAACTTGAACTTCTGCCTTTTCCCTATTTATTCTTGCTTCATCTCAACAGAAGGAAGGATATAGCTTTTTCTGGATATAAACGGGCCGGACAAGCTATATCCTTAGAGGTTTTTCGACGCTTACGCTGAGGTTTTGTTGCTTGTGTTGATGTGGTTGCTTGTGTCGATGCAGTTGCTTGTGTTTCACTTTGAACTTCTGCTTCTGTTTCTGTCAACTCCTCGTTTACATCAAATTCAGCATCCTCATCATTCATTTCCATGTATTCACGTTGAGCTTCAAGAAGCGCCATTGTTTGCTCAGTTTGAGAGTCCATCTCTGGAAAAAAAAATGAAACAAAACCATAGGAACAAGATAATTAAAACTTATAATCAATTCATAACTCACAAACCCTGAACAAGATAATTAAAACTAATGAAGCATCTAGGCAATTGCAAGTACTTTTTTAGTGTTCGTATGTATACACATGCAACTTCATAAACATATCGTAATAACCGATATGGAGTAGACGTGAAGTACACAGAGCACATTCTCTCTAGTATCCTTTTCTTCTTTTTTTCTTCTAGAATTTTTTTGCATTATATAATAGAACATTCCAAAACAGTCACTGAAAATTAAGCTTAGATACACAAGAATATAAATTGAAAAGCAGACGATACTTTGACGGGAATAATATCTTTGCTAAATATTACCATGGTTCCGTTCACGCGTCAAAATATCAAGTCATAGAAAAACTCACAAAAAGCCAGTAATCTAATGCAGAAGGTTCAGATAATCAGAGAAGAGAGAACATGATGCTAAAAGTGACACAAATAGAAAGGCAACCACGATGAATTCAACACATAAACTTGCAGTTAACAAGTTGGTTTTTGTCTCATTCATTGGTCTCCTTGCAGTTAACAAGCACTGAAAATCAACTAATATACCTTACAAATCGGTTCAATAGAGAGAGATAGAGATAGATAGAGAGAGAGAGAGAGAGAGAGAGAGAGAGAGAGAGAGATGAAAAGGAAACTAACCTTTGAAGATGAAGCTTTTCTCCGTCGCCGGAGAGCCTGGATCCGGTGCGTATAGAATGAAAGAAGTTTATGTAGAGCGTGACTTGACCCGTAAAGAATGAGATGGGGATGAGATGAACTCTAACGGAGGAGGAGATAGAGAGAGAGATGAGATGATGAACTCGTTTCCTTGTCGGCGCAGATGAGACTCTGCCTCTAACGATAAGGGATTTTAAGAAACTAGGTAATTATTAACAAAGCGTTGTCGTTTATTACATGTGAAAATATAAACGGGCGGCCCGTTTCATTTTGTATAAACCCGTTTACTAAACGGACACAAGCGGACAAACCCGATCAAGCCCGTTTAACATTGTTATATAAACGGGTCTTTAACGGACAATAATATTACACAAAACCCGTTTATGTCCGTTTATTAAAAGCCCATTTTAACATGGCTAGATATGACATTTTGTTGACTGCGCAGGATATTGCCTGCTCTGATATTCGCTGAACCTGTAGAGCGTATTGGAATTCTGGACTAGGCACTTGCAAAAAGCATAAAACCCCTGTAACTTTTCCCTTGATATCAGTCCTTTTGTTTGCAGAAAGCAATGCCTCGATGAAGCTACCATCACGATGATAGAAGCCGAATAAAAGCTTATCTATGTTATCCTGGCCAGAACTCACAGCATTTAAAGCTATTCTGAGTTTAGTTAACGTGTCATGGTTTTGAAGGCGACAGCATGAATCATTGGAGGTGAAAACCTCTCCAATAAGCATTTTATTGACAGCTTCTTCTCTCTTTATACCAGAGAGCTTCTGCATCGCGTCGTTCCACTCTAAGCATAACCCATTCTCATTGCTCATAAAAATTGGTGGGATGAGTGTTGAAGGGCTCCACATGATTCTGGCGTAATCTCCTTGCACACGGCTATACTTCTCAATAAGCTTCTTCTGCCCTGTAACATCTTGTCCAATGAAGCACACACCAAGAACATTATTCGTTGTATCTCTGCTACAGCAAGTGTTGACGACTAATTCAATAGGACTGCTTTTCCTTTTAGGACCAAATGCTCTGATCGTGATCTCGGCGTCACGTTCCTCGCTACCTATAGTGTATTATGAACACAATGTACAGATGAATATCTGTGAAAACAGTCGGAAAATATGTAAACTAAATATAAAAGGGAACCGGTAACAATACAAACGACATTTGCTTCCATATACTGGCCTTGGAGAGCCAATGCTAACATGTTCTTAACGGTTATTGCAGAATCATCCTCAACGAGATCTGATAAAGGTTTGCCTATCGCTTGTTCAACAGCCAATCCAGTCACCTCAGCCACTTTTGAATTCCAACCGTTTATAACACCAGAGGCATCAACCGCAAAGATAGGAACAGCAGCTGTGTCAATCAACCGCACCATTTCGTTAACAATAACACACATTTCATCCACCTTCTGGACCCTATTATCCACAAACGGCACATTCACAACAGTCTCTGGATGCTCCTCTTGCAATGAGCCTTTTATTATCAGCTGCAGAGAACTGATTGCATCCATTTCCATGTCATCCCAGGGCATACTTGTCCACCTGACAATTTCCATAAAAGCCTTGAACGATGATCTAGGATGCATCCTTTTACCATCTCTGTCATCAGGAGCATGTCTTGCACCACCCCACTTGATATGTTTTGCAGTGCCAGACCGGAACCAGAAAAGAAAATCCTTTTCGGTTATATATACGGCAGCCATTCCACAGATTGACTCCCCGAGGACGGAAGCATCCGGATAGCCAGACTCCATTAGACTTTCAGTGGTAAAGCCACTGTTTCCTCCTTGACTTTTGAGAACCCAATCGATTATATCTCTAATTTGTGCCTCTGTAGGAGTAACCCCTAAGGACCAGAGCTTATCTCTGTAATAAAGAGCTGCTCCATCACATTTAACAAGATCCATTATATTTGGAGACAGAGTGACTATACCTATAGGTGCATTGCGAAAAAGCATGTCACATAGCACACTCTGAGTTTGCAGCATACGCTTCTCTTTCAGCAGAAGAGCTGATTCCGCTTCCTTGCTGATCTGCACGCCAAACACCTGAGTCAAGAATTCACAGGCATACCTCAGAGGAAACGGGATGTGACAGGATTATGTCTCAAGTATTCCAAACCAACTTCATACCGGTTTTAACTTTGTTATTGGTTTTATTGGTTTTATTGGTTTTCTCTTTATTTCCTTTTCCTTGGATAATTATCAATTGTTACGATAAACATCCCAGGTAGTTTAAGATTAGGATCTCCTTTGTTTTATATAAAGCTAGTCATCTATGACAGCAGAATAATAAGAATACGTTTTACATCTCTTCAACCTATAATAACTTTCTGTGCAAGAAACACAACTACATCACGATCTCAGGTTCTTCGAGTTGATCCTTCTTCTTCAGTGATCATCTTCTAGGTCTGTGCATCCCCTTTCTTCTAATCCACAAGTAGGGTTACTAGCTTGGGACTTACGTTACAGGTTTACTGTCTCATTGGTATCAGAGCAATCCTCAGGGACAAGCTATGGATACAAGGTCGACCACCGCTTTGAATGATATGAGTAAACAGATCGATGAGCTACGTTCATCGCAAACGCAACAAACGGAAGAGATCCGTAAGGAACTTGGCGGCGAAATCACAGCACTCAAAGCGATAATAGAAAAATATTTTGCTAACGTTCCACCACCCTTTAACCAACGTGAAGGGAAACAAACTGAAGAAAACTCGGAGCTCACAATGGGGAGAACGACGTCACAAACAGATCCGCCAGACCGCGTTAATCCGGAGAATAGTACAGCGAAGGCAACACCCTCGAACATCGATAATAACAACTACACATCCCTTCCCAATGGATTATCATCTCGATTGACAAAGATAGGGTTCCCTATGTTCGATGGCTCGGAACTTCGCGAATGGACTTATCGCTGCGAACAGTTCTTCCCGATTGACAGCACTCCACCAGAGTTGAAGGTTCGCCTCGCCTCTCTACACATGACGGGCAAAGCTCTTCAATGGCATCATTCGTATATCGCAAATCGCTACAACATCTTCCCATTATGGCCGGAATACGTTGCTGCGATATCTGACCGTTTCAGCAAGCTTTACGATGATCCTTTGTCGGAACTAGTTAGCTTGAAACAAGGAAACGACCCCATCGATGTTGTCGTTTCCTTGTTTCAAGCTGACTAGTTCCGACAAAGGATCATCGTAAAGCTTGCTGAAACGGTCAGATATCGCAGCAACGTATTCCGGCCATAATGGGAAGATGTTGTAGCGATTTGCGATATACGAATGATGCCATTGAAGAGCTTTGCCCGTCATGTGTAGAGAGGCGAGGCGAACCTTTAACTTTGGTGGAGTGCTGCCAATCTAGAAGAACTGTTCACAGCGATAAGTCCATTCGCGAAGTTCCGAGCCATCGAACATAGGGAACCCTATCTTTGTCAATCGAGATGATAATCCATTGGGAAGGGATGTGTAGTTGTTATTATCGATGTTCGAGGGTGTTGCCTTCGCTGTACTATTCTCCGGATTAACGCGGTCTGGCGGATCTGTTTGTGACGTCGTTCTCCCCATTGTGAGCTCCGAGTTTTCTTCAGTTTGTTTCCCTTCACGTTGGTTAAAGGGTGGTGGAACGTTAGCAAAATATTTTTCTATTATCGCTTTGAGTGCTGTGATTTCGCCGCCAAGTTCCTTACGGATAAATTTGACTGCGCCATGAATAGGATCACGCTGGCTCCGGGCCACGCCTTAAGTATATTCTTGACAAACATGAATCAGCATCTAGCTCTCCATGTGCGTCAATTCAAAGTCAATTCAGTGCCAGAGGCAGCGAAAATAGCCAAACTACACGAGCTATCTCTTCTGCATACGCCTACAAGGACATCACGCCCTACCTACAACCCAGCTCAAAGATCAAACTTCTCACAACCCAACAAGACATCAACAACGGCTACGGATACTGGCAATCAAAACAATAAACCCATCATCGCCAACACTCCTCAAAAACGGGTCTCTTTTGAAGAGATGCAGGAGCGTAAACGAAAGGGTTTATGTATGTTTTGTGAAGAACCATTCACACCAGGTCATCAACTCAAACATCGACGCGCTGAGTTCTTACTCTTAGAAGCCGATACAGAGTTTGATGAAGAGATTGCATTAGAGGAACAAATACGGGAAACAACTCTTGCTGATGAGGATGAAAAAGTTCCTACGATCTCTGTCCACGCCTTAAACGGTTGCCCGACGTTTAACTGCATGCGCCTAATGGGCCAATATGGGAAGTGAAAGCTGCATATCCTGATCGACCCAGCCAGCACTCACAATTTCCTCGACATACAAATGGCTAAAGGTCTCGGATGCTCATTGACCCCAACCAAACCGATGTCGGTAGTAGCAGCAAGCGCGGATTTGATCACTAAATACAAATGCAATCCTTTCTCATGGAAAATGCAGGGTTATGTATTTAGCACCGAAATAAGAACCTTACCATTGGGATGTAGCGATCTGGTGTTAGGTGTTCAGTGGCTATCAACATTGGGACCAATTCTCTGGGATTTTCTGAACCTACGAATGGAATTCAATTTCCAAGGTCTGAAACACGTTCTGAGAGGAATATCGCCCAACAGTGCCAAGGTAATTACGGGAACCAGTCTTAACAAACTCATACTGCAAGAACCTCAGATCGCTCTTCTTCATCTTTGCGAATTAGACAGCACAAACAAGACACAGCAACCGCTCAACTCTGAAACGATCTTGTACCACATTGAAGCGAGTGGTGAGAACAGAGACGAAAGTGGAGCTTTGCAACAACTGCTAACCTCGTTTGCTGATATCTTCGAGGAGCCTACCACACTACCACCATATCGAGAAGGCTTTAACCACAAAATCCCATTGGAAGCAGGAGCAAACCCGGTCAGTTTGAGACCTTATCGGTACTCTGCAATACAAAAGGACTCGAAAGATAAGATGATTCGAGAGATGCTTGATCAAGGCATCATTCAATATAGTTCCAGCCCCTACGCATCTCCTGTCGTACTCGTTAAAAAGAAAGATGGAACTTCGAGACTTTGCGTCGATTACAGAGGTCTTAACAAACAGACCATCAAAGACAAGTATCCCATACCTTTACTTGAGGACTTACTCGATGAACTGGGGGGTTCTAAACTCTTCTCCAAGTTGGACCTATGGGCTGGATTCCATCAACTCAGAATGTCACCAGACGATGTACACAAAACAGCCTTCAAGACACACTCTAGCCACTACGAATATCTCGTCATGCCTTTTGGCCTTACGAACGCTCCGTGTACGTTTCAGGGACTCATGAATCAAGTCTTTGAGCCGATACTTCGGAAATTTCTTCTGGTTTTCTTCGACGACATACTCATATATAGTAAAAGCTGGGACGATCATCTCAATCACTTGGACATGGTTTTTTCTATACTACGACATCAACAACTATACCTCAAGATGTCTAAATGCACCTTCGGCGCTACAAGGATTGAATATCTTGGCCACTTTATATCTAGTGAGGGCGTCAGTACTAATCCCACCAAGATAAAAGTTGTAGAGAGTTGGCCAACTCCAACGAACCAAAAGCAAGTTCGCAGCTTCTTTTGGGTCTCGCCAACTACTATCGAAGATTTATACAGGGATATAGCATTATTGCTCGCCCTCTCACTCTGCTACTTCGTAAGGATGGATTTACATGGGGACCAGACGCGTCTACAGCTTTCGGATTACTCAAAGAAGCACTTACATCTGCCCCTGTCCTTGCATTACCAGATTTTACAAAAACATTTATTGTCGAAACCGATGCTTCTAACACCGGCATTGGCGCAGTTCTCATGCAGGATAACCATCCTATATGCTATATCAGTCGAGCTTTAGGAAAGCGCCATTAAGGGCTATCAGTCTATGAGAAGGAACTACTCGCAGTTGTTCACGCAGTACAAACATGGAGTCTGTACTTGGCTCATAACAAGTTTGTTCTACAGACGGATCAAAAGAGCCTCAAGTTTTTACTGGAACAGAAAATTACTACTCCTTTTCAACACATGTGGTTATCTAAATTGATGGGTTATACCTTCGAAATCCAGTATAAGCAAGGAAAAGAAAACGTCGCAGCTGATGCTCTGTCACGAGTTTCTGGTTCTCACCTTCTTCACCTCGCGCTGTCTCAGATTCACCATGGGTTTTACAAAGAACTTAAGCTCCTCTGGGACACCGATCTGACTC
Source organism: Moricandia arvensis (assembly GCA_905132765.1). Lineage (NCBI taxonomy): Eukaryota > Viridiplantae > Streptophyta > Magnoliopsida > Brassicales > Brassicaceae > Moricandia > Moricandia arvensis. The sequence goes on along the minus strand of CAJHQP010001958.1, from coordinate 41,729 downwards.
TTCATAAAATCATTTCGGAGTTGCAGACTAAGCCCTCTTCACACGCCTCTTACTCTTTCGTCAACGGTGAACTTCGACGTCGAGGCAAACTCGTGGTCGGTAATAATCCTTCAGTAAAGCTTCACATCTTTAAGTGGTTACATGATTCTGCAATTGGAGGCCATTCTGGTCGCGACTCAACCTTGCACCGAATCAAATCTCTCTTCTACTGGCCTAAGATGAGCTTGGAGGTACAAAATTACGTTCGTAATTGTTCTACTTGTCAAAGAAACAAATATGATCAAGCTGCAAAACCAGGGCTACTGCAGCCGCTTCCAGTACCTGCAGGGGTTTGGGAATCCATCAGTCTTGATTTCGTTGAGGGTCTCCCTCCTACGGCTGGGAAACACTGTATTCTGGTAGTCATCGATAGACTAAGCAAGAACACCACTTCCTCGCTCTTTCACACCCATACACGGCTCTGGACGTTGCTAAAATTTATCTCAACCAGGTCTTTCGTCTTCATGGAATGCCTAAAGACATTACTAGTGATCTTGATCCTACATTTTTAAGCGAGATTTGGAGGGAAATGTTTCGAGTACATGGAGTGGACTTGAATTATTCCACCGCTTATCACCCGCAGTCCGACGGACAGACTGAGGTCACTAATAAGACTTTAGAAACATACCTTCGATGTATGACTTCTGATGCACCACACACATGGAGTGAATGGCTGCCCCTCGCCAAATGGTGGTACAACACCACGTACCATACAGCAATTCACAGCACACCTTTTGAAGTCATATACGGCCAACCTCCTCCGGTTCATCTCCCATACCTTCCTGGAGAAAGTACTTCCCCAACAGTTGACAGGACATTGCAACGCAGGGAAGAACTGATTGATATGATGAATTTTCATCTTTTGCGAGCACAAAACCGAATGAAACAATATGCAGATTCTCGTCGCTCCGTTTGCGAGTTCCAGATTGGTGATTACGTCTACTTAAAGCTTCAGCCATACCGTCAACATTCTCTCAAAGGTCGTCATCTTCCCAACAAGCTTTCACCACGGTTCTACGGACCCTTTGTAATACTATATCGTGTTGGTCTTCTTGCCTACAAGCTTCAACTTCCTCCTGGTGCAGCTATCCATAACGTTTTTCATGTCAGTCAATTAAAGCTTTGCCCAAACCCACCGACTACAACTCCAACTTTGCCTCAATACCTTACTGATATCGGCAAGGATAAAGAACCTGCAGCAATAATTGAGAAGAAAATGGTGAATCGCTAGAATCGAGCTGTCACAAAGGTGCTGGTCCAGTGGAAAGGTCAGTCTCCGGACAATGCTACATGGGAATCTATCAAGACTTTGTGGCTAAGTTCCCAGATTTTCCTACTTGAGGACAAGTACGTTTTCAAGGGGGGAGTATTGTGACAGGATTATGTCTCAAGTATTCCAAACCAACTTCATACCGGTTTTAACTTTGTTATTGGTTTTATTGGTTTTATTGGTTTTCTCTTTATTTCCTTTTCCTTGGATAATTATCGATTGTTACGATAAACATCCCAGGTAGTTTAGGATTAGGATCTCCTTTGTTTTATATAAAGCTAGTCATCTATGACAGCAGAATAATAAGAATACGTTTTACATCTCTTCAACCTATAATAACTTTCTGGGCAAGAAACACAACTACATCACGATCTCAGGTTCTTCGAGTTGATCCTTCTTCTTCAGTGATCATCTTCTAGGTCTGTGCATCCCCTTTCTTCTAATCCACAAGTAGGGTTACTAGCTTGGGACTTACGTTACAGGTTTACTGTCTCACCGGACAACCCTAGGAACTTGGTTTAAAATGGCGCATGGCGAGTTATGCGATGAGTGTCTCGCGTCTCGCCTTGCGCCATGGCGACACAAAGCGCTCGCTTTGTGTGTGAAGGCAAAAACTATAGTGCAAAAACATATATAGATAGAATAGAAGTTTTGTTTCAAAACTAAAAAGATAAGAGTATAAGTTTAGCACCAAAGTATAAAACAGAGTACTTACCAGTGGATAGAAAGAAGAGAAGAAACATCAAAGCCAATGAAATAGAGGGAAGAACAATATCACATGGAACCCTAACTTTAAACTTAGGTTATGGTATATAAGACTAACTTAGGCTTTGCAAGGGGCTTTTATGTGACGCCAAAGATGTGTTACAAATCTAACCCGGTTGAACAGTTTAAATTTGGCAAACAATTCGGGTTGACTTAAGATCAATAAAGGGTCGCTTTAGGAGCCTTAGGTTTGGTAAGAAAGCGTGGAAAGCGCTCGCTTTGTGTAAGTCGCCATGCCTTGAGGTGCTGAGGCGATGATGACATCACCATACCTAGCTTAGCGCCTTGGCGCCAAAAGCGAGCGCTTTTTTAAACCAAGCCTAGGACTTGCGTGATGACAAACCACTAAGCCCCATAAGGTTTTGCCTGTGTGTAAATCTCTGTTCATCTCATCACCATCACTACCATTGATTGTTACGGACATAACAAGAGATGCCACTGAACCCATATTACTCATATACTGAGCGTGGCAGGCATGAGGAGCTCTCAGAGTAGATCCAGAGAGACTAATCGGCTGTGGGAGACTCTTGTCCTGGACTACTTTAACAGGAACAGACGAACAATCACAAATAATCCTAACCTTGTTTCGCATAAAGAGAAATCTAGATGCTTGTGGTATATCAGTAGCCGAGTAATGCAGCCCAAGATAAGGTTCCAAGTCTACCTTACAGCACTCAGCAATCACTTCCCCATGCCCATCTTCATGAAACTTATAAACCATGACCCTATCATAACCGGTTAACTCACTAACTTTCTTTACTAAAGCATCACAGAGCAACGACATATTCCCGCTAGGCAATGCCTGCAACCTCGAAATCGATTTAGAAGTGAGCTTGTATGACTTCAATGCTCCAGCAGCAGTCACTGGCACCTCATCAGGACTCACTGGCTCCAAATCTATCACAAGACCTTCTTCAATTCGATGGAGAATCGCATAAAAAGGCTTACCTGAAGTCCTGCAGAGAAGCGTGATCGGATTTAGAAAACTAATCTCACCAACGTCAGCTGCTTTCTGCAACGCAGAAGAACCTTGAGATTGAAACAATGACTTCACATCAGTTCCAATACTTAGAGCTTCACGTTGCTCCATACTTGGCACAGTATGTGGAGTCAAACCCAACATCTCTTGTGTGTTCTCACTGTAAGCAATTACTTTGAGGGTTTTGTCATCAACAACGATTAAGCAGCCAAAGGGCTGAATCAACATCCCTCTCTGAATCTTCTGTAAGTAAGTTGAGATATCTGAGGAAGAAGAAGGGATGTTGTAGGAGGAGGTCGGCATGTTCACGTTAATTGAAGCTGAGTAATCGAATAGACGCTCGGATTCCTCGAAATTCCTATGGAGCTTTGCATCAGCGAGGACTTGTTAAGTAACTCGAGAGTTATTTCTGGATCGAGATGAACAGCTTCCTGAATTGCTACCTGTTGAATTCGATGACATTTTCTTCTTCCCTTTCCAAAACGAATCACAAAGCTTTCTTCCACTCGGATTGGATTTCGTTTCCTGCGAATTGTTTGAAGAATTTACAGAGTTTGCATCTTTTCATTGCCCAGAGTGGAGACGAAATGGGTAAGATTCATCAAACCGCATGCTTTTTATATCGTCATAGAGTAAACAGCACTACGTGTAGAAAGAACAATGGACCACTAAAATTGTTCGTCACCTGTTACGAGATCTGAACTGCGTGCCATCTCTGTTATTATTAGAGTTTCATCTGCCCTTCAGCCGGGAGATGTTGTTTTCTCTTTTATATGTGTACTAGGTAATAATCAGCTTGCTTCCTAGTGTTGAATCTCAGGGGACATCATCTCCTATACCCACCCTCCTTATCGGTCAATCTTTGAAAGACATGAAACAAAAAGGAAAAAATATAAAATGGCAAATTGCTGGAATTTACAGTTAACCCTAAGGAAGGTAAACTATTTACAGGTTTTACCAAGTTTAACCGGAGGGAAAACTGAATCGAATTGAAATACGAACCAAAGATCATAAATTAGACTTAACCGTCCCCAATCCAACTTAAACCCTCCGATCCAATCTCGATTTTAACCATCTCGAACCCGAATCCAAATAACCACTCAATTTCGATTTAAACCAAGTCGATTCCCTTTTATTTCCATTTCCCCTCTCTCTCTCAACGGTTTCCCCCAAATTCGAAAACGTAATCCCCTAGAACATCCCACTTCGATTCCTTCGATTTCCCTTCGATTATTCACCGAAAACGTGTGAATCATGGTTGAAACTAGGCTGGGTAAGAGAAAGGATAGGCCTCCTCAACGGATCCTCCTCCGCAAAAGAGCGGGACCTCGAAGAACTCGAAGAAGAACAAACCGAAGAAGTGTTCCAAGAAGAACTCGAAGAAGAGAAAAACGACGGATGAGGAATCACCAGCGGTTGATTTTGTTGGAATCATGGGAGTTGCGGAGGAGAATGAAGTAGAAGAACCGGCTAAGGATGTAGAAGATCGGGAGAAAGAGAAAGAAGAATCGGAGAAGGAGAAAGAAAGGGAAGAAGAAAATGGAGACAAAGATGAAGAGGAAGAAGGAAATAGCGATGAAGAAGTAGAGAACAAAGATGAAGAAAAAATACAAGAGGAGGAAGAAACCGGAGAAGAAGAGAACGGGACTCCCGAAGAGAACAGAGGTCAAAACAAAAATGAAAATCAAGAAGAAGGAGAGAAGGAACTCCCATTGGAAGCGGAATCATGAAATGTTGATGGTGATGGTGAAGGGGTTCTCGGGCAAGGAGAAGAGGTAATAAGTGTGGAACTTGAATAGGGTTTAACTAGATATAGTAGGAAAGGCTCAGATAACTTAGGAGAACTATGTTTTAGTACTTGCATAACTGATGTAGAACACAATGTTACTTGTAGGAATTAGAGGCAACCGAGGTAATCAAACCGTTGAGGATGAACTTCTATGAGTCGGAGTACAAGAAACAAATAAAGATAGCGACCAAATGTTTTGTCAATGACATTATGGTTACATTTGACAATCTGGAACCACCGATGAGTGATACTGAGAGGAAGTGGTTTGAGGGGCATCCACAATTCTGTCACGTGTTCCACATGGAGAAGGACTCAAACCACATGGTCCAAGGAATGTGGATGTTGCTATTGCGGACAGTGGATAGCTCGAAGAGGAAGGAAGTGTGGTTCATTGTGAATGGTGTTCCCATCCCCTATGGCCTGAGAGAACACGCTTTGATCTCAGGTCTTAGCTGCCGCAACTATCCACTTGGGTATAAGGAGTTTGGTGATAGAAAGTTCGTGAATCGCCATTTCAAGAAGGGAGAATCAATAAGGCTTGAGGATGTCAAAGCGAAGCTGTTGGCTATGGGAGAACACAGAGACCGGCTGAAGATGATGGTTTTGTTCTTTTTAGGAAGTGTTATCTGTGCGCAAACGAAAGTAGGAAAACGCGCCAGAGATGTTTTGGAATTCTTCCAAAGAGCTGTGGACGATCTCGAGTTCTGCGAAAATTTTCCATGGGGGAGGTACTCGTTTGATTACATGGTTAAGGAGATATCCCACACCATGGATCATTTTGGAGGTCGGGTTAGAGAGAAGACTTTATGGCCACTTCCAGGTTTCTGTCTGCCACTGGAGGTAAGCAATTGAAGATAATCACCTTATCATTTGTTAATATTATTGTGTTAAGTGTTTGTACATGATTGGTATGTAGTTGCTTGCTTTTGAGGCAATTCCCAAGTTGGGATTGAAGTTCAGACAAGAGGTTGAAGACGTCGATGTAGACTATCCTAGGATGTGCAGATCAGTCTTTAAATCAGCAGGGATGAAAGGGTTCTCACTTTCAAAATTGAATCGGGAACTGGACGAAATAACGGTATGTTTCTTCCCCTACAAACATTGAAAATGTTGTAGCATTATACTAACATGTGATTATTTTTTGGTTTTAATTTTTTGGTATCAGTCAGGGGATATCCACAGCATCTTTCCTACCAAGACATAAGAAGAAGTAGCTCTTTTGGAAAAGCTGACTGAAGAGGAGGACGACGTTGATGTCGATGATATTTCTGTTGACAGTTGGGTAAAGCGTCTTGCAGAAGGACATTCAGTCTTTTTTGAAGAGATGTATGATGTAGACGTTGCTGCGCGTGATCCAAATGCACAAGAGGCTGTCGACGAAGATCAGGATGACGAAGAAGGTGGATAGGAAGGAGGCGCAAGCCAGAAGAAGATGATGGAGGAGTTGATCAAACAAGTGAAAATGTTTGGCACTCAGCTAAAGAGAGTTAAGAAGACAATGGACAAGTTTGAGGAAAGGATGGTGGTTCCGTTTGAGGCGTTTATGAAGAAAGCTATGGATGAAGGGCAAGGAAGCAGGGAGTGAAGAACTCGGTTATGTATTTTGTAAACTCGGTTATGTATTTTGTGGGAAGTTGGACCCATTATTTTGTTGTTGTGTGGATGTTAGAAACCTCTTGACTTATTAGGTATGTTGGATGGAACTTGTTCTTGTTATCATGGAAGTTCTTATGATTATATTTTAAATGTGCCTCTTAAGGAAAACTAGGAAAAAAGAGAACTTAATGAAAACTAGGACAACTAGAAATACTAGGAAAACTAATTCTTCAACACCACACTTAAACTAAGCATACAATTCTTCAAACTTCCTAACAATGTCATCTTCATTTTCGTCATTCCCGCCCTTCCCTGTCATCTTCTTCTCCAAATGACTTTTCATTTCAGAAATGGTCTTCTGTAATTGCTCAATCACTTTATTCTTCTCCTGGATTTCATCACGGGCTTGAAGCAATGCTCTCCTTTGCCATTATGTACCATCCTCTTCATCGAACCAAGAGAAGTACTTGCATTCATTTCCAAGCTGCAATTAGGTCAAAATTCAAACCCAATTCAAATCCAGATTCCATTATATCCAGATTCCATCATATATTCATACATTAAAACGAGGACAGCCATAAAAGTGTCGACCAGGATTTTTCTCATTCCAAGCTTGCCTTATTTTCGCCGGCAAGCCATAGTGACACAACCTCAGACAAGAAAATCGGCGGCTCCTTTGCGATAAAGACAAACCCGAACCCACTTCCATCTTCACTTTTTCCATCTCACTTGCTCGGCGAGGGGGGGGGGAAGAGAGACACGAGAGAGAGGGAAGAGGAAATATGGGAGAAATAGAGAGAGAGAGGGAGAGATGAAAAAGGGATAAAAAGTCAAACTGAAAGTAATTGAAAGGCTTTGGGAGGGGAGTAAATTTGTGTGGTTGAGATAATTTAGACGATTTTAATATTAAAATGAGATAACTGCCCAAAAAAAATTTGTTCATAGTTATACCCAAGATTCTAGTATTCCCAACTTTGGTCATAGTTATTTTTTTGTCGGTTTCTACTTTATTTAGTGTTACTAATCTATTTAAATTGGTTATCTAGTTTTACCTTCAATATTACTAGTTTAAATTGTTATATATATAGTTCCGTGCAATTATATTTAGCGAATAGATATAACTCAAAAGTTTCGTTTGTAAGATGTCTTTGGCCAACAAAGTGTTATTGGAATTGCAAGGTCTCGTAAGGGATACATGAGAGTTTTTTTCCTAAATTTCAAAAATTGATAACCGAGTTTTATTATAAATATATGTTAGAGTTGCGAAAACAAATGTAAAACTATTATATTCGGGTTTTGATAGAGAAAAAACTATGAGATTCAAGTTTTGATATAGATAATACTAATGTCATTACAAAACAAAGTAGATTTCAAGTTTTACGCAGTTTTCCAAGTCATACAACACGACACAACACGAAATGAAACAAAGTTCCAGAGCTTACAACACAAAATCAAGTACCCAAATGCATTACTCGAAATATGCATTACTCCAAATTCATCCAAATTTGAACTCTTTTCCTTCCTTGCCGCTTGATGCGATATGGAGGTATGATCTTCACCTCCTTGATCTGATCTGGTACATTCCAAGAAGCCATGTCGGGCACAACATTAAGTGCTCTGGAATACGCCAAATGCCACATTTCCGTCTAATAGTATTTTGAGCACAACTCATGAATATCAAGGTGCCTGCCATCAACATTCCTAGCGAAATAGATATAAGCTGCCAGTCCATGCAGACAAGGGAACTTTTCATAGTCCCACACCTTTCAAGTACAAGTTTTTCCAACCAAGGTCGCCCAAAACACCTTTCCTGCAGTGTCAGTGATCTCGAAATATAGCTCGTAACTATCAAGTTCCCGCACAGGTAACTTATGTGCAACAGCCCATAGATCGTGCAAGTAGTTCTCAACCCGAGGCACCAGTCTTGTATTCATTGATCTAGAAACAACATCCTTCCGTTGAGTGAACCAATCAGAGAATTTCCTAATGATACAATCCAGCATTGGTATTAAGGCCCACCTCGTTGCCTCTTTAAACACGTTCTTCATTGATCCCAGAGTGTTACTTGTATCCAAGTAGTACCTATCACGTGGGAATAAAACCCTTGCCCATTTGTCCCTTTCAATACCACATTCCTCCACATACTTGTACGCAGCAGGACATCTTATCTTAAATGAGTCGTAAGCAGAATTGAAGTCATCAACCGTGTAATATCTGCCCAACTCCATAAGTTTTTGCCCGACTATATTCTTGTTGACGTTACAAGCATGCGATTTCACCTTTTCCTTCAAATGCCATAAACAATGACCATGGTGAGCCTGTGGAAACACGTTTCCTATGGCGAAGATCAAGCTCTGATTTCTTGTACTAATGAAAACCAGTTCAGAAGAGTCTGGTATAACACTTTTAAGCATCTCGAAAAACCAAGTCCAACTAGCAAGATTCTCACCATCTACTACTGCAAACGCAAGTGGATAACTCTGACCATTAGGATCCTGAGCTTTCGCGAAAACTAAAACACCACCGTTCTTTAGACGTATCCCCTCCACAGCTATCACCTTCCTCATAACTGCAAACCTTTCAATGCAAGCTCCCAAAGCTATGAAAAGGTACTCAAATTTACTTCTATCATCCAATTTCAAACAGATTTTTGTCCCCGGATTCAGTTGCTCTAACATGTACAAATAGCTATACAACATCTTATAGCTCTCTTTCGGACTACCATGTATATCTCTGACGTGATTGCTCATTGTGTCCTGCCAAAAGGAACAAAAAAAAGAAACTCACTACAATTTCCCCTACTATTATCCTGCTACAGTTTTACCAGTTATTCGAATTTTCCCTGTTTTCCTAATTCTACCAGTTGTACCCAGTTATTCAGTTTTACTACAATTTATCAAGAACAATTGAATAATCTAGGGTTTATCCCTATCGCTCAACTCCAATTCACCTACCGAAATTCATTATATACCAATTTACCCCGAAACTAAACAAAACTTGTCACAATTACAAATCTATTATAAACCCCAAAACCTACTTCCGAAATAATGCTCGAACAGTGCATAACTTACCGGCTGCAACTTTATCGGCCCTGACGGTAACAGATGGCAGTGTTCAAGAAGCTGAGAGAGAGAGAGAGGAGTGGAGGAGGAGCTGCAGGAGGAGCTGCTGCAGGAGGAGCAGCTACGGGGGGAGCTGGGGGGGAGCTCGGGATGGGGAATGGGGGATTCACTTTTTTTTAGACCAAACCAACAAACATAAAAACCCAAACCACTTGGGTAATTTTTTTACAGACCAATCCAATTCAGATCCGACCAAATCCGAGTTATGTTGGATGTCGATTTTGATTTTGGTTTGGGACATTCTTGGTTCCAATTAAAATATGTCCTTTTGGTCTTTTCACATATTCATTAATGCTTGATGGGTATAGTATATTTTATGGTGCACAGGAGATTGATTGAGGAGGAGATTGGGCATTGTAGATGATGTCCCGAATCTCAGTTTGGTCAGACTAGGACAAACAAAACTCCATGGCGAGTTATTCGGAAGGTGTTTTATTGACCAGAAAAGAATAACAGTTTATCAATTGTGAGAGCAAACATAAAGTATAGGTGCTTACAAGTCAACGAAAATTAAAAAGATTTAAACCCTAGTTTCTAGCAATCAGTCTATCTGTGTGTTTTTCTCTCCCCCTCTTGGTCAGTCTTATCCTCCTTTATAGATAAATCATCTCTTCTGCTCAGGCCGAGCCGTTGAAACCACTGAGGGAACATGTTGATTTCTTCATGTCCCGAAGGTCGACTACCATTTTCTCGAGTGTATCTTTGAACTTTTGTAACCTTGCAATCTCCTATGCCAAGCTCCACTAGAAGTGTATCATTATGCGTCACCTGAACACCAACTACATCCTCAGCGCATAAAGTGATATGAGGGTCATTCCCCACTTTGGAAGGCCATTTTTACACGTTATCGCGCGCCACTCAAAGTCCTTGACTGATCAAACCGAGTCCACGCATGGAGGCGATCCATTCATCAGGACATTCAGTGGGGGCATACGCCTCAAATTGCAAGGCCTGGTGCGGGTCAGCTTATTGCGTAGGTCTTCGGTGTTTTGTTTTCTTTCGGCTGGCCTAACTAAATAGGTTTTGCTCGCAAGTCAGTAACCTTGTGTTTATCAACTTTTTTCTTAAGTCATTGTTATTGGAATTCAGTTTCTGCCTGAGATCGACCACTTTGAATCGTGGTTGTCTGTTGCTCGGCCACAATTGCTTTTGCTCGACAATAGCTTTTTTTGCAAGAGCTAGAGGAAGTGACATTGACCAGTTTGCTTCGCTTATTTGCTTCGAGTTTTTTGCGGGCGTCGAGATGTCGCGTTTCTTCACCTTTGAATAGTTGATCATGGTTTGTAGGTCATTGGTATTAACTGAACTGCTACTTGGTCATGTTGATTTAAGCTTGAGCAAGGCTCGTAAAACTTGCAGTTGTGATTCCTTGTTAGAGCATGACGCAGGTCCAACGTGGCTAACAAAAACATGTTTATTGTTTCTCGAGTGTTTTTCGTTAGGAGCCGAGTCATCGTGATTCCGAGGAGTAGTGACTTCATCGCTTTGCGGGGTTCCCCATGCAACATCTTACCGTGGGATTTCTTGTATTTCTTGTCTTTGTTTTCTCCATCGCTTTTGTTGTTTTTGGGTTTTGGCTTCGGCGGTTTGATGTTTGCATGACCGCTACTGAATGCTGCGAACATGGCTTCTGGTGAGGCTCAGGATGAGCTTATGGCGTTTTGCTTGCTGAGGATTGCTCGCTTGTCTTCCTCCATTTTGAGGAAGTTGTTGGACATGGCGATGTCCTCTTGGAGAGAGGTTGTTGGGTTTGTGTACAAGCTGTCATGGAACTTGGAGTGTACCCAAAGTGCATTTTATAGGTCGTTCACTGCTGTGTTGTCAGGGATATGTACTCGACACTATGTCTTTACACTTTTAAATGAAGTTGCGCAACTGTCGCCGAAGGCTTGGGAGATTTTCCATAATTCGGAAGCTTTTGGCCCCTGACGAGTAAACATGAGGTAACGTTTAAGGAATGCAGCCGACAAGTTTTGGAAACTGTCAATGGAATCCTCGATTAATATGGAGAACCAGGTCAAGGCTGGTTCAGTAAGACGCTCGACAAAGAGCTGGCAAAATCTGGCATCTTTTCATCATCGGAAAAGTGTGCTCGCCCCATTGTTATGTTGAAACAGTGACATGGTCGGTGGGTCAGAATTGCCAAAGTAAGACATAAGTCGTATTTGTTTCCATTGGTTGGGCTTTTACGTCAGTAATCCGCCATGAGAAAGGTGTTTTGAGCGTTCACCTAAGACTCGCTTCATTTGCGGAGCAGAGCTTGTGACATAGTGTATTATGGAGTAGATGTCTTGCAACGAGACCTGGAGCTCGGCGATTTGGCGGCTTATCCTTAGATACAAACCGCCGGTTGTCTGCTTGACATCGCTGATCGTAATGTTTTCTATGTTGGTTTTTTGTTTGTAAGCGGCAGCCGCCATATTAGTGTTGAAGAACTGTTGGCGGACCATTGAAGGGTTACTGACATCACCGGTTGGTCGGGCGATAGTTGTGGCTAGTGCAGCGAGGCGAACATTTGTTGCCTTTTGCACCCCTCCTGCTGAGCAAAGCGTGTTATGATGGTATCCATGATATCGGTAATGGGTCAGAGCTGCTGCAGTTGGAGCGGGGTATTTTCCAAAGGTGGAATCATCAGGAAGCATACTGATCTTGTTAACGTTACTTCGTAATACCCCACAGTGGGTGTCAATTGTTGAATCTGAGTTTGTTCGGATTCGGTATGACCAGAAGAAAACACGACGGTGGGTTATTTCAAAGGTGTTTCATTGATCAGAAGAGAGTAATGATATACCTTGTTATTTACCAGTTTTAAACCATCATTTGGACTCTATTTGGAGTCTACTATGGGTTTTAGACTGTGTTTTAGAGTATTTTAAGGTCAATGTACGTTTTGGAGCATTATAAAGATAATGTAGCTTGTTAGAGCATTCAGAAGAGATATCGAGAACATTTTCAGGATCAGCTAAGTCTGAGTCGAAGTCAAGCACGACTATCGATCAACGAAGCATCTTAGATGTCGATCGACAGCCTATTCATAGAAGTATTGGCCGACTTTAAGCCAAAGTCAAGAGAAATTACAAGAATGCTCCTAAATGAGTTTTGACCTAGTTTATAAAGGTTCTGCCGTTGGCAGACGCACACATATAACGCAGATTACACAAAAATATTATTTTCAGCTTTTAGTTTTCTTATATTTTATTACTTAAGAATAAAAGAATACAAATCTTTTTTATTACTGTCATTTTTTAAATGTCCAACGTGCCCTTCTATCATGTTGTGCGAAAAAACGTATTTACAAGAATATCACTACTTTTTCATGCCAAGTCAGCCAAAAACCGTCGCCATGTAGGATCTCGGTGACGCGAATTAATGAAGTCAGCCGTAAATCGTTACAAACTACGTTACAACTGAGTTATTCGTACGTTGTGGCTGATTTAATTAACTTGACTGACTTCTGTGAAAAAGGTTGACTTACATCTATAAGTCAGTCTCCTGTGAAGGCTGATTAACAGAAATCTGGCTGAATTATGTGATCTCGGCTGACTTAGAAACACACGTTACGGTTGACTTACACATCGACTGGATGGGTTTTTGAAAATATGGCTGAGATGTAGTTAAGAAACGGCTGAGTTATATTTTCGCATGCTGATTCAATGATCATCGGCCGACTGTGTTACTAATCTTTCGGCTGATTTGAGAGAGCTTGTTATGGCCGAGTTACCATTTATCAGCCGTAATAAGTTGGATTAACAAAAATTTCAGTCCTATTACGGCTGACCTATTAACGAAAGATTAATTACTAGAATAGCATTCACTTGACGACTGATTTAAGTGACGTTATGGCTGACTTATTGTTTTCCCGCGTATTGACGGCGGTTTATTAGGAAAAGATTAATTACTAGAATAGCATTCACATTGCGGCTGACATACGTTCTGTGTTATGGCTGAGGTATGCTAGCTGAGTTATGTCTTCATATGTTGGCTGACATAACGATTTGCCATGTCATCAGTTCTTAGTTGCCATATCATAAAAAACGTTACCACTTCCCAATTTTGAACTTCTTCATCTTCTTCAACTTCTTCATCTTCTTCATCTTCTTCATCATCTCATTTATCTTCTTCATCATGCTCTGAGAGATAATGGATCCCGTAGTTATTGTTTCTGGTAACTGGGTTAAGAAAAAGAGATATGTATTTGTAGCAGACAGTAGAGGATGCAGAGTTCTTCATAAAGATGAGCGAATAACACATGACGATCTCGCAAAGTTGGTACTCGATGATTACGAATTGAGTGAGTCGAGTCATGAGATTAAGATGAGCTATATGTTCTTGAATAAAACTCTGAAAACACTGGCGCACGATACTCCACTGGTTTTTGTCTCCAATAATCATCAGTTACAAGGTTTTCTAAGCCAAAGGAAAATCGAACAGCTACGTCTCTGTGTGGAGATTATAGAGAAAAGGGATGGCGACGTCAGTCAAAATGAAGGTTAAAGAGAGAAGCGTCAAAGGTTATGCACTTTTAGATCAGAAGTTGAACTCTCAGAAGTGGAATCTAGATTCGAAGATTACAGTGGGGGTGATGATGGTTTCAGTTTGGAGGACGAAAGTGATGAGAATGACTGCTTTAGTAAAGTGGAAGGAGAAAAACATAACGTTGGTGGATTAGAGTTGTCTGCACTCGACCTTGCGGTAGGGCAACGATACGACACTAAAGCCGATTTGGAGACACGACTGAAACTTCTTACAGTGAAAGATAAATTTGATTATCACGTAGAGGTATCCAGAACAGATCTTCTCATTGTTAGGTGTTGGATTGATGGATGTCTCTGGAGAGTTCGTGCTTCTCCACAAGTGGATTACTCGGCGTTTTTTGTTCGTATTTTCGATTCAGAGCATTCATGTTCTATAACTGAGCGTCATAATCGATCTCGGCAAGCAACACCGGATATTTTAGGACAGTTGTACAGACACTTTCTCAGCGACGTTGGTCCGACTGTTCGACCTGCCAGTGTCGGAATAGCCATCAATAAGCAGTTTGGTGTGAATGTATTTATTTATATGCGGCTGAGTTATTGTAACGACTGAGATGACTTATATTAACGCTACGACTGATTTAATATTTATATTTGTGGCTGGCTTATTATTACAGTACGGCTAACTTATAATAACGTTACGGCCGAGTAACGTTTACGTTAAGGCAGACTTAAGTTTTATTTTTGGCTGAATTAATTATGTGATGCGACTGACTTGTTTGTATCGTTTTGATGTGTGCAGATGGATTAATGGATATCACATAGGACGCTGAAATATGCAAGGGAAATCGAGGAGGCAACACCTGAGATTGGGTATGAAAACTTGCCGTCGTATCTATACATGATAAGAAGGGAAAATCCGGGTACAATTACGCGTCTTCAGATCGATGAGTTTGGGAGATTCATGTATGTGTTCCTTGCGTTTGGTGCGAGCATAAGTCTGTTTCCTTTTATGCGTAAAGTTGTGGTCGTCGATGGGACGTTTCTTAATGGTAAATACAAAGGCACGCTTCTCACAGCCCTAGCTCAGGATGGCAATTTTCAGATTTTTCCAATTGCCTTCGGTGTAGTTGACACAGAAAACAAGGATTCGTGGGACTGGTTTTTTACGCTACTAAAAGTTTTGATTCCCGAGGACGAGGGTCTTGCTATAATATCGGATAACCATAACGCGATAGGGAAAGCAATTGGGAATGTGTATCCGCTTGCTTCTCGGGGAATTTGTACATACCATTTATACAAGAACGTTTTGGCACCGTACAGAGGAAAAGATGCATTTCGTCTGGTGAAGAAAGGAGCAAGATGTTTCAGGATGGTTGATTTTAATGCGATGTTCGAGGAGATTGAAGCGATTAATCCTGCACTTCATGGATACTGGTAAGAGCTGATGTCCGACTGTGGGCGCGTGTCCATGAACAGAGCACTGTCAAATGGTAGAGGTCTTCACATTGTTCGACTATTGGAAGCGATACGAGTTATGATGACCAGATGGTTTGCTGAACGGAGAGAGGCTGCTAGAATGCAACCAACCACGCTTACGCGTGGTGTCGAGAAACTACTAGAGGTAAGTCAGCTTTAACTTTTCTTAACTCAGCCTACATTGTAAATAAGTCAGCCGGACCGACACATAAATCAGCCTTATTAATTAATAAGTCAGTTGTATCATTTCATAATTCAGCCGTAACAATTTATTTATACATTTATAATAGGGTCGTGTTGCTGACACAAGACTGATGACGGTTCAAAGGATTGATGATTATCACACTCAAGTTACATATGGACTTTATGGGGAGTCTTTGCATGTTGTTAACTTGGAAGGCAGAAACTGCACATGCCGGCGTTTCGACCTCGAGAAAATACCATGTGCGCATGCAATCGCAGCTGCAGAGCAGATGAATGTTTGTCGTATATCTCTGTACAGTCCTTACTATTACAGGGATTATTTGGTGAACGCATACGCGCAATCGGTCATGCCGGTTGATTACGCGCAATTCCAGAAAACGTGGCCAACCAACCGTGCTCCCCTCCGTTTATTCGTCCACAACCATGAAGACCTAAAAATATAGGATGAAATCTGCTTTAGAAGTTGCAATCGAAAACAAACGTCCAAGGAAACAACACACATGTTCTCGTTGTGGACAGAATGGGCATAATGTGAGAACTTGTCTGAATTAAAACTTCGTAAAGGCTGGGTTTTGTTTTCTATTACAGCTGGGTGTTTTTTTCATTATACATGGGTTACTTTGTGGCTAAAATTCCCTTCTAGTGTAACGAAACGTCGCGGTTAAATGACTCTTGTCGGCTGAATTTTTTGTAACATTTTCTTGGCTAAAATTCCCTTCCAGTATAACGAAACGTCGCGGTTAAATTATTCTTCTTGGCTGATTTTTGTGTAACATTACAGCTGGGTTATTTTGTGGATAAAATTCCCTTCTACTGTAACGAAACGTCGCGGTTAAATTACTCTTATCGGCTGATTTATTTTTACATTACGGCTAGGTTATACAGCCAAGTTATAGTTTCATTAAGCTGAGTTTATTTTCTTCATTGTTGATTTATATTGAACGTTAGGCTGAAGAATTCTTACTTAAGAACATTCAACATCCGCACATCACAAACATGCTAGTAAGTTTCAGCAACATTAAACATTAAACATAGAGAAGACGTGATAAATTTACACCAGCCCCCTAACCCCGTGCCTCCGAACGTATGCGTCATCATTAAGTAGCGATTTCCTAAACTCCTCAACCTCCGACAAACGCAGATTGAACCTAAAGCGTACTGTTTAAAATTCCCGCCAATCAAACGATACGTCGCTGTATTGAAGATACCTTCTCAACCCATTATTTATAGACCTTAGTTGTGGCTGACTTATTTATCTTTGAATCACTTTTAACACAATCTATACCAACGAAACTCACTGAAAATGGAATATTTCCTGATTCTTGAACTGCCCGAAGAAATTCAAGCATTGGTGGTTGAACGTGTGGCCGCTAACTCCTCCTTCCAAAATTTCTTCAACCTCAGAGTTACGTGTAAGTCGATAAAGGCGTTAACTTATCGGCGTAGGGTATACCATTTATTCGATCTGTTAACCTTTCTTTGGGGACTCCGTATGCATGCTTCTTTGATGAAAGTGTGCTATGAAGAAGGAAACCCAAGCACACTCTATTTGAAGGGTGTTCAGTATTTCTACACCTGTAACCTAAACACTCATCAGATCATCAACCTCCTCAACCAAACACTCATCAGCCCATTTGAATAGATGCATCTACTGTAACCAATATAATCATATCTTAGTATCACATAATTATGATGAACTAAAAAAACGTAAAAGATGAACTAAGCTAACCTTATGATACCCTCTTGCACAACAATAGTACAATCTTCCTAGATTCTTAGTTGACGTCGATGTACGTAGTCCTGACGGTTCACCACACCAGCACTGTCTCGGCGTACCTCTTCAAATCATCCGAGATGAAACTGAACATGATGAGGAAGACATTATTTCTCTTTTTTTGTTGGGAACAAATATGAAGCAGACCACAGGTTGTAAAGATGAATGCAATACTATAACAATAAACAATGAAACGTCAACGTTTAATGTCTGCCTCGGTAACTGGCTTATATTTTCCCGCCCAAAGTTAGTCTTGAGGTCTGAGTTAGAAATTAAGGCTGGGTTACAAATTTGAAAAATGACTGAGTTAATTATTGCCTCGGTAATAAACTTCGCCGTTTAGAGTTAATTATTGTCTCGGTAGTATAATGTCCCCGATATCGTAAATTATTTGCAATTAACACGCGTAAGCATGCCTTGCGAAACGTGGAAGTAATGGCTGAGTTAATTGGCGTCACCGTATCTACTTACATCTACATGTAGGGTTAATTATATCGTCCTCGATATTACAATTAAGTCGTTTTAAACATGCCTATCTGATATTTAAAAAATTCAAAATTGGAAACAATAAACATCGCGGGATAAACGTTACGACTGAGTTATAGAGCTTAAATAGTATATGGACATATCGGAAGTGGCTAGGTTTTTCTAAATACTGTGGTGATGGACAGATAGGGGGTTAAAAGAGGGGAACTAATAGAGAGAAATAGGACTACGAAACGTCGTGAGAGAAAACGATAAAATTCTGGAATTATGTTTTTCCGCTGAAAAAAATCTAAACGTCACGATTAAGTTAAAATTACGGCTGGTTTATAAGTTGTCTATGGCTAAGTTATGTTAATTTATATTTAGGGTTTAGGGTTTAGGGTTAATGATTTGAGGTATAGGCTTGATGATTTATGGCTTAAGTTTTGCTGAGACATATAAGAATGTGAAGACAATTATTCAGAGTACAGTGTATATGATTTACTTTATAGATATGAATTACACTCTCAACATATATCTTATCTACAACTACTGTTAAAAGTGATTGTAAGACAACATTTACCTCAACATCATTATCGATTCCCAACTTGTAAATTCAATGAAGTGGATGCACACATTTTATTAATAGTCAAGTAATAATGAACATATTAACTCTAATTAACAATTTTAGAATGCTTACATTAAAATTTATGACTTCTAGGCATGTTTGAGGTATGGCTGAGTTAAATGGTTAGGTTACGGCAGAGTTCTCTCCTCGTAACGGTTGGGTTGAAGTCGTTTTCATGGTATGGTTGAGTAACAAGTCAATACATTGCCTAGATAAATAAACGATAATGCTGAGTTTTAGCTTAAGTCAAAGTCAAAAACATAGCAATCAGAAAGGGAAATACATAAGAGTTCAGACACAGTAATTATCTAGGCAATGGGAACAATAATCGACTTATAGCTTCCGTCTTCGAGAATTTTTGTTCCCATCTTCACCCGTATACCTTGAATATTAGCATCGTTTATCTCGTCAAAAGTCACACCGAGTGCTAGACATTCGATCAATTTCAATTCATACACCCCACAATCACCGACAAGGTCGTTTTGTGGAACGTGTTCGACTTTCCTCCATCTCAACAGAAACTGCTTCGAGCTAGGTTTTCGTAAATCATGTGGAACAAGGTCGTTCATCATTGCAGGGATCATTTGCGTAAGAGGTCTAAATGCAACTACAACCTCCGTCTCGCTTTCGGGTGTTACATGTCCAATGATTGAATCGTAGCAATCAATCTTCCCCTTCAGCAGATCCACGTGATACGCCACCCAGTGATCGCCTCCAACATTAATAACTCCGTACAAGTGATCCACATCTTTTATCCACTTCAAGTTAGTAGGAATCTCAGCTGGAAGGAGGCCGTTAACTAACTCTTTATACGCAAGGCCAATGAATTTGAAGGCTCTCGTTTTCATGCTAAACATCTTGTAATCGAAGATCCATTGATTCTGAAACCAAATGTCAACAAACGCAATGCGCTTAGACCAAAATGGGATGGGATCTTGGGTGGACATTCGGATGAAGACTCTAATATACGCAGCGAGATGCTGTACAAAGAATAGTAAAAACATCTATAATTCAGCCATCACCAATATTATAACCCCTCTATCAACTAAATTAATTCAGCCAGCCAACTATATTATATAACTCAACCAGTAATTAATAAACTCAGCCATCAAAATTAAATAAATCAATCATCAAATAGTAAATAATATACAACTCAGCTGTCAAGTTGACTTATATTATCGAACAACCATCCAAATATACGCAGTGGCCAATTCTTTCTCTCAGCGACAAGCATTTGGAAGAACGATTATTCATCGTCAGATGTTCTTCGTAGTTTCTGGCCCCTATCAATTAAACACAAATCAGTTTATGGAGGGATTGATGTTAGATGTATCAGCAGATGATGTAAAGGTCCATACTTGAATTGCTTTAGGAATTCTTTCAATGCAGTTAGTTTCTCCGGATCAACAGGTGCTAGAGGATCATATATTGCTAGTGATGGTTCAACATTCTTCCTCATACGTCGTCTCATTGTCTCCAATGTAAGGAAAAACAAGTCCTGAAGGAGCAGATTCTGGCCCAAACGGACGCCCATCGGGACCTAATTTAACATTTCTCTCTCGGATTTGCTTTATTTTTGTGGACCTAATCTTTTCCTCTTCCTCCTTGTCTGACTCTGAAAAAATTTCGTAGGCAATCAACTCAGGTAAGCCGGTCACATCCTTTACGTCACTGTCCTCTGTAGTCACTTTACTAATAGGTACTCCGGTCACATCCTTCATGTCACTGTCCACTGGAGTCACTTTCCTAATAGGTACTCTGATTACATTCGCACGCGTTGACCTTTTTCCAACAGGTTCCTCCTGCTTTATCTCAGCCTCCTTCTTTAACTCAGCCTTCTCCTTCTTTAACTCAGCCTTCTCCTTCTTCTTTAACTCAGCGTTCAGTTTCCTTTTCTCTGCCGCCTCTTTCCTCTTTCTCGCAGCCTCCTCCTTCTTCTTAGCAGCGATCTCCTTCTTTGTTAATACAACCTCCACTTCCTTCATCTTTGCATCAGCCTCTTTCTTTGGTACATCAGCCTCTTTCTTTGGTACATCAGCATCTTTTTTTCTCTTCACCCTCAAGACTCGTCCAGATACTGGTTGTTTTGCAGGAGAAACAGTAACGAAATCAGGTTGATTTTTACCTTCGAGATCCTCAACCAAGTTCTTTTTAACCTCAGTTGCCTTAGGAGATTTATCTCTCAAACCTCTGAGGTTGATTGAACCAGGCTGCTTCACATCGGTTGCCTTAGCAGGGGTCTTAGATGCGGCTGGAGTAGCAAGCGAGTTCTTAGTTGTGGCTGGAGTAGCAAGCAGGTTCTTAGTTGCAGCTGGGGGTGGAGTAGCAAGCGGGGTCTTAGCTGCGGCTGGAGTAGCAAGCGGGTTCTTAGTTGCTGCTGGAGTAGCAAGCGGGGTCTTAATTGCGGCTGGACTAACAACATGGGTCTTAGCTGGGGGTGGACTGTTAACAGAATTTTGCTGAAGAGTCTGCTCCGGTGCGGATACTGGAAACAGACGGGGTTCAAATTCTCGGTGGTCATCATGGTTTTCGACGGGTCCCCCTTTCGTAGAAACTTTCAGAACCTCATCGACTGTATTTTTGACTGCTTCACCGATGTTTCGTGTTAACTCTCCCAAGGTGGAATCGTGTGTACTTAACCGCGACTCAACCATATTTAATTTATCATCAAACTTTTCAACTTTTCTGGAAATATTATCCAGAAAAGATAATATGTTCTGCAGAGCCGCCTTGTTATCTTCCCTACCTTCCTCCTCGGTAGGACCCTTTCTCTCTGCCTTCTTCTTCTTCATATTCTTCTCTACATCAACAGCTTCCTTTTTCTTACCTTTCTTCTGCTTCTTTGTTGGTGGCTCATCCTCAGCCGAAACTCCAGCCTTTTTTCTTTTCTTCTTCTCATTGCTCTGCACATTCCAAAAACCTTTAACAGAGCGACCAACATGTAGGTCTTTTATCAAGTTCACAAGTTGTGGGTCATTTGGTTCATCCGACCACTTGGGAAACAATTCTTCTAAAGACTCCTTCATGACCATATTCCTCACGCGAACCTACAAAAGTATATCACAAATCAGTCAAATAAAAAAAGCTAGATAACTTAGCCGTAATACAAATAATACGAAACGTCTCTATCTAAAACCCAGCTTAGTAAATCTCATAACTCAGCCAAATGTAAAAAAAAGACTAGCTACCTAAATAACTCAGCCATCATATACTCATAACTCAGCAAAGAAATAGATAAAAACTCAGTCTGAAACCTTACCTTTCCATGCTCTTCGATCTCACGAGATAAGACAGTATCAAAACTTGCTCGAGTACGATTTCCACCCATCATAAAAGAGGAATCTCGTCGTCACTTATCAATTTCCGGAAACACTCTCCGAAACAAATGACAAATTCATATGCCCAAACCAATAAAACGTCCTTCAGGCCGTTGAGGGTGTATGACTTTCCGTGTGGACTCAACATCTTAATTGAATTAACAAGAACTTCATATGCAGAACGAACCCATGGATATGTCATCATAGCTTCATCGTCGAATACTCTTATTGCACTTTCAAAGGGTATCCTAGAATTATGATGCAGAGCATAAAGACCAATGGCTTGAAGAACTAACAGCCCCAACCATTTGCGCTTTTCAAAGCTCCAGGGCCGACAATACTCTATAGCGGACATCAGTTCAACTAACTTGGGTCCCATCCCATGCGGCACCTTCAACTCATCCCAGAAAGCTATGTATTGTTCAGGATGTCTAAAACTTTCTGTTGGCATTGGGTCTGTGTTTAACCCAGTTATCACACCAAATTCGTTTAGTCCAAACCTGATGGGTTCATCAACAACGAGACTCAAAATCTCTTTCTTAGCAACACACAGCTGTCTACAAAGTAGATAATGTACAGTCTTACCAGACCACACACTTGGGCTATCAGCTAGCTTAGCAATGATTCCAACCGGAAACTTCTTCACCTCATCCCACACATCCTTACCTAATGCTTCTCTAATCATAGGAAAGTTTCCCATATAGAAATTGTGATTGATCTCTTTGTTTTCATGATTAGAAGCCCCTTCAGGATACAATCTTGGAGGGTAATCTCGTGTTTGATCTTCAGAAACATCCATCTGATCATAAGAAGACATATATAATTCAACCGAATATACAACTAACTAACCTAAAACGGAAAAATAAACCAGCCACAGCCATAATCAAATACTCAGCTAAAACAAGATAGATAACTCAGTCAATATATATATATATATATATGTATATATACCTAATCAGCCACAAGATATATCAAACTCAACCATGATATATGTCAAAATCAGCCACAACTAAAATCACATGTGAACTCACAACTTCAATCAAACTCAGTCGCAACATATATCAAACTCAATCACAGTATAGATCAAACTCAGTCGAAACTTACAAGAGAAGACTTTTGCGGATCTGACTTTTTCGGAGTGGACGATTTCGGAGTAGACGATTTCCGAGAAGAGGATGATGACATTTCTTCTCGACCGTTTTCAGAGACAATGCTAGACTGGAGAAGACGAGTTCATGGAGGAGAGAACAGCGACACAATGAAAAACTCTCTCTAGGGTTTGAAGAATTCAACTTCGGAAGATGGAGTGGGGAGTTGGTTTTTTTTTCTTGTTTTGAACAAATTAATGAATGTATCGGTAAGTGTAAAAAAATTAATGACATGAAATACGTATAAGATGAGGTGGAATACGGTTAAGGTGACGTGGATACGGTTTGCTGACATGGCATTCTTAATTAAAAATATAGGCAAAATAAGGAAGGGTGTTTATTGTAATTTATTAGGGTCAAAAAAACATTCTAGTAATTTTTAGAAAATATATGCTATTCTAGTAATATTCCAATTTTCTATGCTATTCTAGTCATTCTCTCTTATATTATTCAGTCTATCATGCTTTCTATGATTATGTATAAGTAGTTCTCCTGTTAGATTTAGGGTTTATCATGGTATTGATGTATTAGCTTCAAAATAGGATTAGTAGGATGAAAAAATATCAATCTTTAGAATTGTGTTTAATGCTTATGTTCTAGAGTAGCTAACTAGAAATCTGAACATAAAAAATGGATAATTACGAGAGTATGTTCTGTGCCAGAATTGTTTCCATTGAGCTAGGCTGTTAAATACAGTTGGAGCTGGTTTAATTAATCTAGCGGACAACTTCCTGTTTGATAACCATAGTTGGACATTTTGCCTTAGCCGTTGATCGACAGTCTACTCCTTAGTTCCCATACGAGATTGGGACTAGAGGGGGTCAAACTAGTTAATTAATTCCCTCGCATATCAATAATTCCATGCATCCTATCCACTATAATTGAGAAATCTGCTAATTCATTCGTCAACAAAGACCAACGGTCCCGATCAGTACGTGAACATGTTATCTGTGCGAAAACATACATTAACTAGTATAAAATTCAATATTCATACATAAACTTTCAAAATTTGTTTTAACATATATTGACCTAATTTCCTTTAGTCAACTGTTAAGTTGTCGTTAACATGTAACATAAAATTGGCCAATTCCTACATCAACATGGACCAACGGTCCCGATCAATACATAAACACTTTACCTGTGCAAAAATATACATCACCTAATAGAAATTTTAAATTCAATACATGAATTTTCGAAATACGGTTTTAACATACATTGATCTAATTTTCACTAGTCAAATATTACCGAATGTAAAATGTATGTCATGTCTTGATTAAATAAGTTTCATTGTATTATATGGTAATTAAACCGTATTACTTGGTAACTGACTGAGAAAAATAAATCATTTAGGCCAAACGATTTTGTTCTCGTGTAACTAATTTGTAACACCCCGACCGTCCACAAATAATGGGCTACCCACGCCCGCTCTCTCGGCCCATGGGCCCCATCCCGTCCGATGGTCGTGCGTTAATTTTTCCAAGGCTCGAAATCATTGTTTACTCACCTTGCAATTACCACCCGACCTTTTCCCGTGTTTTGGCCTCACTCGCATGGTATCGCGAATCACTTCCTGATAGGTCACCCATCCTTTCAATACTCCAGCCCAAGCACGCTTAACTCTGTATCTCTAAACGGATGTGAGACAGAAAAGGTAAGTCAACTTTGGTGACATAAGTAACCAAATCAATTATCTTAAGCCTTTTTCATATATCACAACTCGGGATGTTACAATTCACCTCCTCTCAAAGAACGCAATGTCCTCGTTGCGCCCCACGACAGGTCTCATGACGCCTCTCAGGTCAGATCTGAGATGGCTGACCATCTCTGATACCAATTGTAAAGCCCCAACCGTCCACGGATAATTGGCCACCCACGCCCATTCTCTCGGCCCATGGGCCCCATCTCGTCCGACGGCCGTGCGTTAATTTTTCCAAGGCTCGAAATCATTGTTTACTCACCGTACAATCACCACCCGGCCTTTTCCTTTGTTTTGGCCTCACTCGCACGGTATCGCGAATCACTTCCCGATAAGTCACCCATCCTTTCACTACTCCATCCCAAGCACACTTAACTCTAGAGTTCTAAATGAATGTGAGCCGGAAAAGGTAAGTTAACTTTGGTGACCTAATTAGTCAAATCAATTCTCTTAAGCCTTTTTCATATATCACAACTCGGGATGTTACATAATTAGTTAGCTTTTCTCTTTATTTTTTTGGCAAAAAACGTAATACAGAGAAGACAATAAATGAAAAATTTGAATAGAGAGAAACAAGAATGAATAAACTAGACATTCTCGTTTTTATATGTTTCATTTTGTTCTATGTTGTCTTTTTTGTGTTAGTTTTTTTTGTAGAAAAAAATCGAAGAACAAAAAGTCAAAAAAGCTAACTAATGAGTTATATGAGAACAAAATCATTTGTCCTAAATGAATTATTTTTCTCAGTCATTTAACACGTAATATAGTTTAATTACCATATAATATAATGAAAATTATTTAATCAACACGTGACATACATTTTACATTCGGTAATATTTGACTAGTGAAAATTAGATCAATATATGTTAAAACCATATTTCAGAAGTCCATGTACTGAATTTAAATTTTGTATTAGTTGATATATATTTTTGCACAGGCAAAATGTTTATGTATTGATCGGGACCAACGGTCCCTGTTGATATAGAAATTGGCTGATTTCATGTTACATGTTAATGACAACTTAACATTTGACTAACGGAAATTAGGTCAATGTATGTTAAAACCAAATTTCGAAAGTTCATGCATGAATATTGAATTTTATACTAGTTGATGTATGTTTTCGCACATGTAATATGTTCATGTATTAATCGGGACCGTTGGCCTCTGTTGACATATGAATTGGCCAATTTCTCCACTATAATTCACTTTCTTGGAACCCTAGATCTATCGTTTTCAATATTTGAATCAACATTACTTATTTTGACAATTTTCTTTTCTGCTAAACTTAAAATAAACCTAATATTTATAGCTTGTCTATCTTAGCCATTAGGAATACATAAATCTATTGTGTGCCCTCGCTCTAGGATTCAATCCATAAGTACTACAATTAGACCTCTCTTGGCAAAAGTAGTTCGTAGGGTTAATTTGATAGATTGCTCGCTTTAAAATAAATCTTAACCCGCACGCTGTCAAATTTGGCGCGGTTGTTGGGGAGCAAGAATCGACATTAGATTTTGTTTCTAGGGTTTAATCTAGGCATTTCCTTTACTGCAAGTTACAAATAATTTTTTTTCTTGTCTTTTAGGTGCATGTCCAGCAGTACCAGAAGCAAAAAGAATAAGGAATTACTCTTCTCGGATCCCGTTGCAACTGAACGTTCCATCCACAAACAGATACGACAACCATTGATCGTTAGTAGCACTCAACTGCCGATCGATGCTCCTTCATGACCAACATCGATCGACAACACCCACATGACATTGATCGATGGTATGTCATGAGTTCAAATGGTTGTGACTTTAGTTGTAGTTCGAGATGAGAGAGGAGACCTGTATGACCTTGAAAGTCATCTGCGTAGTGCAACAGGTCAGAGAATTGATGATCAGGGGGCTGTAATCCTTGAACCAGAGATAGAAGCAGATGCTGTAGTAGCTCGACCTGAAGCTGCCACCCAAGCTGCTCAACGGACACTGGCAGACTACAATCGTCCAAACCAGTTCTATGCTAACATGTCCACTATTTGTCCTCCAGCTTTTCAGAGGAACGACTTTGAGATCAAACCGTCCTTCTTCACACTTGATTCGCGGACACCCTATCATGGATTGCGACATGAGTAGCAGATGGATTATCTGGAGCGGTTTGATGATCTAGTATATGCTATTAAAGCCAATTGAGTCCCTACAGACTATTTATTTTGTAAGCTCTTCAAGTAATCACTTGCTGGAGAGACTTCGCATTGGCTTAAGCAACTACCACCAGGATATCTGACATCCTGGAAAAACATCAAGAATGTGTCTCTGCGCAATTTCTTTGATGATGTGCGAGCTGAGGACTTGAGAAGCATAATTGCTACATTCACACATGAACCTAGAGAATCATTCAGAAGCTCTTGGTTCAGATTCAAGTCCTACCAAAGAGACTGCCCACACCACGGATTGAACGAGGTGCAATTGCTTAGAACTTCCTTCAGAGGTATTGATCTGCAATACCAGATGACTTTAGACATAACTAGTTAAGGAAAAGTCAGCACTAGGAGTCTATAAGAAGTAACAAGGCTTATTGAGAACTTTCCGTATAGCAATAGCACCAAGAACACCGACTATGAGAGGAAGAAATCAGCTCCATCTTTGAGCAAGGAGCAGATAGATGAAGTCAAAAGCAAAGCTGGATAGTGTTCAGAAATTTCTCAAGAAGAAAGAAGTGAAAGCCATAGAAGAAGAAGTAGTAGTAGAAGAAGAAGAAAGAAGAAGAAGAAGAAGAAGAAGAAGAAGAAGAAGAAGATGTGAATTTTGTTCGTGGAAATGGTTTTCGGAGATAGGGAAATCAAGGCTACAACAGAAACTCCTTTGGTGGCAACAAGAGTAACTACAACCAGAATTAATAGCAGCAAAGGCACCATGAGAGAAAGTCCGAAGCTATGGTTGATAGAATACTGGACCAGCAGCAGATGAATGTGAACTTCAATGGAAAGGTAGATGCCCTGAACATCAATTTCAACATAAAGTATGAAACTCTCAACACTCACGTCAAGAAGTTGGAGAGTCAAGTTGTATAGAAAAGTGGGACCATTCAGAGACATGAGACCCTGATTAAGGAGAAAGGAGAAGCTAGTCAGAAGCACTACGTCAGTGCATTGATAGGTGATGATTTTTAGCAAGAGGTGAAGAGAGAACAACTCCACGAAGGACATTTCCGTGTAGAAAGTACTATGTCCTTCGGCAGTTCTCACTGGTGTCGATCGACACCCAAACCTGAACATCGATCGACAAAACCTTTAGAGTCTGTAGCTTCGTGTGAGTCTTCTAACATTGATCGACGTAGAGAAGCCAACATCGATTAACAGCCTCCAAAAGTGGAACCTATTCGTTTACCAAGTCTGAATGCCGGACTATTTGTCAAACCGTCGAGTATGGAGACTCAAGAACAGATCGCTGATACACCTAAGCCAATGACAGTTGATAAGACAACAAAAAGGCACCCCAAAAGGAAGCAGAAGATTCCTAAACATTTTCGCAAAGAAGCAACTGACAAAGAGATGGATGGTTTTGTCAAAAGAGTTTTTTAAATTCCTTTAAATACTCAAGTTGATGAAGCGTACTATACTCATAGATTGTGGATGTTTTTCAGGGAATCCAAGGATACAGAAAAGAACATAGAGCGCATGTTCAATGAACTTATAGAGAAGCTGAAGCAAAGGACCTCTCTCAATAATAAAAGTGACCCCGGGAAATTTGTAATTTCATGTTTTGTCAAAGGTCACGAGCATCCCAATGCACTGTGCGATACTAGATCAACAGTCAGCATCATGCCTAGAGTTACGACAGAAGCTAAGCCTGAAATCGAGCCTTCTAGTGATTCATTCACCTTTGTTAATTGCTCCAAAGTTAATTCAGGAGGGATAGCAATAGATGCCCCAATGCATATTTGCAACACCTTAGTCCCAGTAGGCTTCCCATGTGATGGATAAAAAGATTGACTGGAGCTCTTCCTTACTCCTTAAAAGAAAATTCATGGCCACAGTGAGAGATATCTGCGACATGAAGAAAAACATGTTGTATCTATCCTTGATTGATCCAAACAACTTTTATGAACTTGTTAAAGTCAAGAACAAGTCCACTCTAATAGAATTTGGTGATGATTCAGGCTTGATTGCTACATGCTTCTGCAATTACAATCAAGATGACGAGCCTGCGGACACAACATTGATCGACACCCAATCCTTGGTACCGGTCTACGGTAGCTACACCCAGAACCTGCACCGAAACCCACCCTTCAGCAGCGATCGACATTCAACGTCTAACGTTGGTCGATGGTTATGCCACAAATCAGAAAGACGAAGACACTCAAGAAGACATAGTCTACATTGGGCAGAAATTCCGTGAGAAGAAACCAGAAAACAGTAACCCAGAACACGATGCTTCCTACTTCGAAGAAGAAGCGGTCGAGTACCATGCTTTTGCACTAGAAGAGGCTGGAAATTTCAAGGGATCCTATGGAACCTGGAATGCAACATCGATCGACGGTGACTCAATACCATTGATCGACGATATTCTGGTTGGATAGGATGACGATTATAGTTATCTCATACCAGATGATTTTGGAATTATGAAGGAACCAAATGGATATGCACGAGCAATGGATGGAAGGATTCTCAATGTATCCAAGGACGATATCGCAGACATACTGGCTATGGCCAACAGATCATGGAATTTCTTCAGAAAACAAACATCGAAGTGGGCAGTCAATTCAACATCGACCGACGACAACACTTGGCCATCGATCGACAGTCATCACACAACATTTTGGCACATGCTGGTAACAAATAAGTTATTACAAGACCAGCTTGATGGAATTTACCTTTCTCAAGAATTGATGAGGGATAATATCTACCAGAGTTTGGAAGATATTTCAGAGGCCACAGATGCCAGGCTTAACATGTTAATGGGATGCATTCAAGCACCCAAAGAAATGATGAGCAGAGTAGCGATTGCTCAGAGAAGGATGAACAACCAGAACCAGAGCAGAAGAAGCTGTGAGAGGCTTCATCAGTGCATGGTTTGAGAAGAGCATAGAGTATGTGGATACTTGCTTTCCACATTTGTTTGATGAACCATCTTCCTAGTCCAGAAGTCCAAACGTCGAGCTTAAGACTATAACCAAGCGCTGAGTGGGAGGCAACCCATTGTTTAGGAAGTTTTAATTTTAGTTATTTAGTTATTAATTACATTTTCTTCTTAATTACTTTAGGTTTTCAAAAGAGGAGTAGAAAAGTTCGAAACAACCACCGGTTGGCACCAACACCTCACCATCGTTCGACGACTTGGATGGTTCACCATCGGTCGACATTCAACCCTCAACATCGGTTGACACTCATTACGGAGTTTGGTAACATCAACTTTCTCTCTACCTTTTACTTATGCTTTAGTTTTTACTAACTGAACCCGACGGGATATCACTGGGGACAATGTTAATTAAGTCTGGTGGAGGTTGGTTGATGCTTTTATCTATTTTGAGCTTATATTTATTAAGTTTTCAAATAGTTTTTATAGAGTCAAGAAGGAGATTATGATCAAAACTTATTTATTAAATATTCGCCTACAACTTTGTCCAAAAAAAATTTGAAAATGAGATGGCAAGATGAACTATATCAGCATCATTGTCCATTGAGTTTGAGATCCAAAAAGATTCAGAGAGAGAAGAGGAAAGAAAGGGATCATGAAAAACTTTATACCTATACATGCATGTTTGCAAGAGTTGAGTTCATGTGTCCTTTGATCGATATTCCCAAGATAAAGTCTGCACTTTCATTTTATGCAATGAAATGAGATTAGTAGAGGGGTGAGTCAAATTAGTATTTGTTGAGTTGCTGGTAGAATGGATTTGGTTGTTATATTAGGATAATGCATATAAAGTTTCTCTTTGATTAGCATTACTTGATGTGTTTGCGATATAGTATGGTGATAGTTATGCTTATGTATTATATGAGTCCATGCTTTTCAGACCTCTTTCACAGGCTACCTTTGTTTTACTTGAGGACAAGCAAAAGGTTAAATTTGGGGGAGTTGATATAATTTGTTATTTACCAGTTTAAGATTATCATTTGGACCCTACTTGGAGTATGCTATGTATGTCTAGACTGTGTTTCAGAGTCTTTACAGGTCAAAGTACGTTTTGGAGCATTATGGAGATAATGGAGCTTGTTAGAGCATTCATAGGAGATATCTAGTAGTTGTTCACGATAAACTAAGTCCGAGTCAAAGTCAAGCACGACCATTGATCGACGAAGTATCCTAGCTGTCGATCGGCGGCCTACTTACAAAAGTATTAGCCGGTTTTAAGCCCAAGTGAAGACAAATTATGAGAATGCCGCTGAATGAGTTTTGATCTAGTTTATAAAGGTTCTGCCATTGTTTAGACAGACACACACTGATAACAGATATTACACAAAAATATTATTTACAGCTTTTAGTTTCTTAGTAATCTAAGGGAGAAGACCTGAACTCCTTCAGAGATTTTTGGAACCCCATTGTTTATTCTATGCATTATATTATTAAGTCTATCATGCTTTTTATGATTATGTCTGAGTAATTTTCCTGTTAGATTTAAGATTTATAATGGTATTGATGAATTAGCCCCAAAATAGATTGCTAGGATGAAGAAATACCAATATTTGGAATTGTGTTTAATGCTTGCGTTCTAGAGTAGCTAACTAAAAATCTAAACTTAGGACATGGAAAACTACGAAGTAGGTTATGTGCCAGAACTGATTCCATTGAGGTAGGTTGTTAGATACATGCGAGAGCTGGCTTAATTATCCTAGCGAACGAACTTCATGTCTGATAACCATCAATCGACACTCGGCCTTAGGCGTCGATCGGCGGTCTACTCCTCTGTTCGCATATGAAAGTTGGTACAAGAGAGGGTAATACTAGTTAATTAATGTCCTCGCATATTAATAATTTCTTGCATCCTATCCACTATAATTCACTTGCCTTAAACCCTAGATCTATTGTTTTCCATATTTGAATCAACTTTACTTATTTAGACAATTTCCTTTCGGATAAACTTACAGTAAACCTCCTATTCATAGCTTGCCTAACTTAGCCATTAGGAATACATAAATCTATTGTGTACCCTTGCTCTCTATGAATTCGATCCCTAAGTAGTACAATTAGACCTCTCTTGGCAAAAGTTGTTCTTAGGGTTAATTTGATAGATTACCTGCTTTAAAATAAACCTTAACCCGCACAATGTCAAGTAATAGTTTACAGATTGTGAAAGTAAATGAAAAGTAACCGGTGTTCGTCTGAGCTAGCCTGGAAAGTACAAGTCGACGAGAAATATGAGTGAAACCAGTTTCTAGTCGCCAGTCTCTATGTGTGTTTTTCTCTTACCTCTTGGTTGGTCTTATCCTCTTTTTATAGATAAATCCTCTCTTTTGTTCGCCCTAGATCGATATGACCTAACAGGCGGAGTTGTGCCTTTGAGGCTGAGTAATTGGGTTGAGCAAATGGGCTGTCAAGCTGAGCTTGAGACGTCGAGTAAAGCGGACTCTCGCAGCCGAGTGTGAGTGTTGAGCTGATCTGCATCGAGCTAGGTCGAGCCGAGCCGACTAAGTGGATCGAATATTGTTAATCTTCTTCTGGAGGGATGTAATCTATCTCTTACACTAACGAAGTAAAGTATTTTATTAAGTAAATAATTTTTGTAAAAAATTTAAATAATAATAAAAGATATGTAAAGTATATCCTAGTAATTTTATCAAATAAAGATTGTAGAAATATTTTATTTTTATCAACTAATATATATGTATATATATATATATATTGTTTATAGTTTTTTCTAAAATCAAAAGAACATTCTATTACTCAAGCTTGAGGTGGTCTAGGAAGCCAAACCTGAATAGAGCAACTAACAAAAGTTAACGCATGATAGAAATTACAAGCAATCCTAGCTAAATCATCCATCGTATATAGTTTAATTTAAACGATATTAATATATATATATATATATATATATATTAATATGAATATATATCAAGTAATTTTTTTACTCATATGGTTTTAAGATCAATTGTATCTTGCTACAAAACAAAACTGTTACCTATTGACCACAAATTTTTTAATATGAGACTTTTAACATTTTAGTAATTTAGAGTCATTTTAGAAAAATTTAAATATGAAATATTTAGATTTTTAGTATAGGGGCAATTTTTTTTTTAGTTTTTTCATTTTAAAAAAATTAAACAAAATGAAAGATGATACACAAATTGTAATAAAATCTTTATTAGCCCTGTTCGGCGGATAAACACTGCGGCAGAGTCTGGTGGTTAAAAAATACACATAAAATGGAAAGATTAACGGAAAGAATTTTAATGGTGAGAGAAAAAAGGACGCTGACAGAGTTAACTGAAGTCCGGAGGCTTCCGCTGTTTAATCCGGCGACTGAACAATTTGTCTTCACCTATATAATTAAATGAACGCTGTTATCCATACAAAATTTCTTCACTTTGCCTTGTAAATATTAGATATTTTTTACTTATGGAAAGAAAGAATAACATATTTTTAGATTACTAATTCATCTTATAGTTATTTAACGGAAAATATATTATATGTTTAGATGGACCAATCTATTTATCTAATGATTCTAAGAGTTATTCTATTGATAACACATAGTATAGCTCACAAGTTAATAATGTTTCTAGAATAATATATAAGGGAATTTTAATTTATCTGATAAATTAATTAATTATATTATTTATTTTTTGTTTATATCAATTAAGTTTATAACAGTTACATTTTTGTTTCTTTTTCGATATAGTATTTTTTGTTTGTATAATTTATTTTGTCAAATAATATTATTGAATATCAAGTAACTTGTAACACTCTGACCGTCCACGGCTAATGGGCCTTCCACGTCCGCTCTTTCGGTCTGTGGATCCATTCCATGCGGAGAACGATGCATTAAGTTTTTCATGACTTGAAAGTCTTGTTTACTGTCCTTGCAATCACCACATGACGTTTCCCCATGCTTTGGTCTCACTCACACGGTATCGCGAACCACTTCCCGATTGGTCACCCATCATTTCACTACTGTAGCGCAAGCACGCATAACTGTAGAGTTCTAAACGGATATGTGACAAAAAAGATAAGCGCACTTTAGTGAATAGGTAACCAAATCAATTCTTTTAATCTTTTCCACATATATCACAAACTGGGATGTTACTATTCACCCCCAAAAATGAACATTCTCGTTGTGCCCCAAGATCGTTACCCATGTTACTGTGAGCCCTCACTGAGTCCACGCTCGTTTGTGTTTGGCTTTGATACCACTTGTAACGCTCCGACCGCCCATGGATAATGGGCCTCCCACGCCCGCTCTCTCGGTATGTGGGCCATTCCATGCTGCGGGCGGTGCGTTAAATATTTCAAGACTCAAAAGTCTTGTTTATTGTCCTTAAAATCACCACATGACCTATCTTCATGCTTTGGTCTCACTCACACGGTTACGCGAATCACTTTCCGATAGGTCACTAATCCTTTCACTACTCTAGTGCAAGTACGCTTAACTCTAGAGTTCTAAACAGATGTGTGACGAAAAACGGAAGCGCACTTTAGTGACATATGTAACAAAATCAATTCTCTTAAACCTTTTCACATATACCACAAACCGAGATGTTACATAAGTTTTGTAATATTTGATACAAAAATTACTTAATTTATAATAATTTAATAGATAAAATTTTTAAAAATAATTTTAAACACATATACATAGTTTGTATAGATTTTATTTTAAAACTTATGTAATTAGAATTTAGTTTAGTCATTTTATACATTATTTTGTATTTTCTAACTTCAAACTTAATCTATATATATATATATATATATAGTTTGTTATTATTATTTAAAAAAAAATATTTTATCCCAAATAAATTTAAATACATATATTACTAATCAATTTAGAATGGGTCATTTTATAAAATTTAAATTGAGCGGAATTTTTTGTGTGGCAGTTGGATCCTAAAATCCACTCATGAATAATGTTTACGTATGTGGAAAGTAATCTATGAAAAAATGGTTTAGGTTACAAGAAATTACGGAAAGTGTATGTTTTATTCAGAATGTGGCAAAGAACAGCCAACAAATACAAGGTGTGTATGAGTACAAGAGAGTATGAATGAATTGATAGTATAGTTTTGCTATGGAGAAGAATCGATGACCTTCCATGGGCTTGTCCTTTTCCTTTTATAGGTCTTCGGTGGTTGATATGCTCAAATTGACCCTAGAGCAACTTACTCTCTCAAATAAGAGGTTCAGATGTAATACTTAGGGATCAAATCCACAAAGACTCAAAAACTACACAATAGATTTATTGTTTTTGTAATAAAGCTAGAATAATAATAGTAGAAAGTAAGCAGAGAATTGATTAATAATGTTGGTAAGTTATCAAGATGAGGGGAAGCTAGAATTAGGTGAACTCTCAAGTACAATGTGAATGCAAACTGAATAAGTTATTAGGGATTTATTAAAAGACTTGTTCTCGAACTCAACCTTGAGTATAATCATGTAACTCTCGTATCAAATGTTTAGACCTAAGGATTCAACTCTCGTATTTTAATCTTTGGGTTGTGTCGATCGATGCTTCTTGCGACGTGTCGGTCGATACTACTTCTATGGGTTGATATGTTCTCTAACCACCTAGACCAAATCTCGTATGTGCCTAGCTAATCAGATTGTATAGTTTCGATTCAGACAATAGACCAAACTCTCACTTGCACCAATCAATCCTAAGATATAAATTTAGGGTTATCAATCCTAAGCTTAACAGTAAGAACAACTAGATGAAAAACAAATTAAATCACCCTAACAACAATCAATATTCCGCAACCCATAATCTAACAATAGGACTACTCAAACATATTCAAGAGAAGCATTATGATGGTCTAAATAATACTGCAACATAATAAATCAAAAGACACAATAGAGTAAAGAAACAAAGGGAGTTTAAGATCTTCTCTCTCTCAAGGTGTTCAGATCTCTCTCTCCAAACCTAAGCTCTCTCTGTCTAGAATAGAAAGAAGCATAACCGTCAACAATGGCTTAGAAACAGTAAAATAGGGTTTTAGATCGTCAAGAGGCTTTCTGGTAATTTATGGTAACTTCTTGGCTTAAATCGGTCATAAAATAGACTCGGCCTGTCTTTTGGATCACTGTTGATTGACACCAAGGATGTAGTGTCGATCGGCGGTGTCCAAATTGGAGTTTAACTTTCCAAAAATAATGTGTGAGAGTCCTGCTAGCATAGTAGACAACATGTAGCTTCTTGTTCTTTTTTCTGCCCAAGTACTGCGCCTACAGCGAAATCACTTGTGTATCACATTATTTCGAAAGGTAAACTCCAATGTGGAGCTTTACCAATGGGAGAAGTCACTAGAGCTGACTTGATCTCGTCAAAAGCTTTTAGGCACTCTGGGGTAAAGTCGAATTGACCTCTTTGCACATGAGAGGTGTTAGG
This sequence comes from Moricandia arvensis, assembly GCA_905132765.1. Lineage (NCBI taxonomy): Eukaryota > Viridiplantae > Streptophyta > Magnoliopsida > Brassicales > Brassicaceae > Moricandia > Moricandia arvensis. The sequence continues at coordinate 5,469 of CAJHQP010001958.1, read as the reverse complement.
GGTCTAGCTATTTTGCTGAAATCTTTTATGAATCTCCTGTAAAACTCAGCATGCCCCAGAAAACTCTTTACATCTTTCACATTGGTGGGCGCTGGCAGACCTTTCATCACCTCTATTTTAGCTCTATCCACCTCGATTTGTGCCCTAAAACAATTCCATCATTAACCATAAAGTGGCATTTCTCCCAGTAAAAGACCAGATTCTTCTCCTCACATCTTGCTAATATCTTGCACAAGTTGTTGAGGCATGAAGTAATATGGGATCCATACACCAAGAAATCACCCATAAAGACTTCCGTGAAATCCTCAATCATATATGTGAAGATGGACATCATACATCTCTGGAAGGTAGCATGAGCATTACAAAGCCCAAAGGGCATCCTGTGGTATGCAAATTTACCATATGGACAAGTGAATGTGGTGTTTTCTTGGTCGTCTAGATGGATAGGAATCTGGAAAAATCCTGAATACCCATTGAGAAAACAATAGTACTTTTTGTTTGTAACCCTTTCTACATCTTATCTATGAAGGGTAGAGGGAAATGATTTTTTCTTGTAGTGGCATTCAGCTTCTTGTGATATATGGACATCATGTGCCCAGTAACAACTCTCATAGGGATCAGCTCGTCTTTATTATTCTTTACCACTTTAAGCCCTCCTTTCTTAGGAACCACATGTAATGGAATAACCCAATTGCTGTCTAAAATCGGGTAAATAATCCCTGCTTCCAGAAGCTTCATAATCTCTTTCTTCACCACCTGTTTCAGATTCGGATTCAGTCTCCTTTGATGCTCAATAAATGACTTGGACTCATCTTCCAGGTGTATCCTATGCAGGCATAAATTGGGCGAGATTCCTGGAATGTCATCGAGAGAATAGCCCAGAGCTTTGCGATAATTAAGCATCTTGTTTAGCAGAAAGTGAGTTCTTTGCTTGTCAAATTAGCATTGACAGTAACATGATAGGAATTAGTAGAGGAAGGCATATTTTAGTCCAGCTGAAAGTTATTTTAGTTCAATCTTTGGAGATTTTCATGAACTCCAGTTTTTTGATGCATGGGAATGGTGGTCACTGTTGCTGAAACATTTATCGACACTGGATGGAATTATGATTTCTTTGTTTACGTCAAAATTCATGACTTCCTCAGTAGCATCAAATAATCTGGCATACTCAGCAGCTCGGTCATTTATACTGAAAGTGTCACTTTCAGGAGCTGCAAGAGTTCTCTTAATAATTGTTAGAATACATATCCAAGAAAGATTGGTCAACTACCTCCGGAAAGTGATCTAAAAATAAATTTTGGCCATCGATCAAACGTTTCTTGACCAGATTTTCCATTTCAAAATTCATTGAAAAATCACAGATGTTCAGACATATACACCCTTTCCTAACATCAATAATTGCACCGGCTGTGGCCAAGAACAGTCTTGCCAAAATAAGAGGATCTTTAGGTTCATGCCCATACTTCAGCACTACAAAGTCCGTAGGTATATGGGATTCATTTATCCTTATGGGCACGTCTTTGAGGACACCTTTTGGAATCCTAACAGATATATCAGCTAGAACGAGAGTGATATTTGTGGTTTTGAATTGAGTTAACCCAAGGGATACTGCAATGGAATAAGGTATTAAATTCACAGTGAGCCTAGATCACAGAGAGATTTCTGGAACCGCTCATTGTGTATGTTTCAATCCAAAACAAAACTACCGAGGTCTGGTTGAATAACTGTGATTATTTCTTGAACCATATCGCTTACTTGCTCAGAAACCATCATCACACTCTGTTCTGTTGGTCGAAACCTCCGGTCACCATATCTTTTACATACTTTTTGATTAGAGAAGAAATTCGTATGGCGTCACTGAGTGGCATCCCGATAATTATCTTGTCGAATGCTTTCTTGCATATCGCATTATACAGTTATCGTCTCGCTTTCACTTGGGTGGGAGGGTAGGAAGCCTTGGGTTTATATACCCTTGATACAGCTGGTTCAGAAGACTTAGATGGTCGAAGATTCAGATAGACGGGGTTTTCATCGACACTTTCATGCTCTCATCAATCTCCTATTCGGCTTCCTTGTCATCAAGATCTGATTGGATTTCTTCTAATTCTCCAGCTCGGTCTAATTCCTCCATTTATTTTCTCACATGTGGGGTGAGTTTTCTTCCACTTCTCAATGTAACAGAATTAACTGGATGCCTTGGATTAGTTTCAGTTCTTCCAGAAAGGATTCCTTCTTCCCTTCTGACAAACCCAATGTTATGCGCAACTTGGCTATCCAATCTGTTGACATGATCACTCAAAGCTTCAAACTTCTCTTTTAGATCAGAGTATATGGAATCCAATCTTACAACGAAATTCACACTCATCTTCTGCTGTCCTTTCAGAACTTCTCCCATCATAGATTCCACCCTGCTCTCGTGAGTTTGCGCTTCCACGTAGCTTCATGTAAAGCTCATGTTTCTCTGCTGATCAGAAAGTCTCTGGTCGCGAAAGCCAGTCTCATCGATGAGGTCTACATGCTCTTCTTCATCTCCGTCACATGAAAAGGTCTGACTCCCATTGGTAAACTGAACTTGCTCCTTTCCAATAAAAAAAGCATGAAATGAATCTGATGTTGCTTTCACCTCAAATATCTGATCTCCGTTCGAATTCTCGGCCATTTTCCTCCTCTCAAGATCAATTTTCTCGATACTAATGCTAGTCGCCACATTTTCAATGAGCCTTGTCGCTTCTTCAGGGATCATGGTTTTGAAGTTCCCTAGACTTGCAGCGTCCAAAGTCGCTTGGTATGCCCAATCCAGACCTCTGAAGAAAATATTAAGTAGCTGAATCTCAGAAAAACCATGGTGTGGGCAATCTCACTGATAAGCTCTGAATCTTATCTAGGAAGCCTTAAAAATTTCAGTCGGACCCTGAGAGAATATGTAGATTTTACATCTCAGCTTCTCGGTTCACCCATCAGTGAAAAAAATGTTCAGAAAAGAGCTCTTGATATCACTCCAGCAAGTCAGAGATCCTGGCTGCAGTTGTTTCAGTCATTATGTCACATTTCTAGCAAGAGAGTGCGGGAAGAGCTTGTAGAATAGGTAATCTTCAGAGACTCCATGCACCTTGATGTTAGACTTAGGGTCCTCAAGTGTTTCAATATGGTCTATGGGATTTCCATGAGGTAAACCATAAAAAGGATGCTGACCTACTAAAGAGAAATATTTAGGTTTCAACTCAAAGTCTTCCCTCTGAATCGCTGGTGTACAGATCGCAGACCGGTTTGTGTAGAACTGATAAGCCCAATTATAATATCCAAGTGTTCAGCGATGCTCAAGCCCAATATTCAAAACAACTGCTATTCCAAATGGGACAGCCCCATGTTTATAAAAATTTAGTTCGATGCGTTGCATTCTCGACGCTTTGGATCTCCTAGAAATACTTTCCCATTATTTAAATTGGTAAGTGTAGAATTACCTGCTTCCGGCTGATCGGTGTCGATCAATGTTGTTGGCGTAGTGGCGGTCTATCATTCCGTCAAAGTATCGATTGATTCTTCTGTCACGGTGTCGATCAGTGCTCGATATTCGAATTTCAATCATTCTTTTATAGTGCCTCTGTCAGCAGGAAAAAAAAACTTATTAGTAAACAGAAAAAATATAATTTTAGACAAACTGTAAAGTAAATCTAATGGTCATAGGAAATAGTCCCCGGCAACATCGCAACTTAATCTCTCAAATAAGATGTTAAGTTATAGTACTTAGGGATCGAATCCACAGAGACTCTAAGGTTACATAATAGATCTATTGTTATCGTTATAAAGCTAGATTAATAATAGTAGAAAGCAGTAAAAAGGGAATTGATTGATAATGTTTGTAAGTTATCAAGATGAGGGGAAGCTAGAATTAGGTGAACTCTCCGATAAAATGTGAATGCAAACTAAATAAGTTATTAAGGATTTATTAAAGGACTTGTTCCCGAACTCAACCTTAAGTTATAATCATGCAACTCCTATCTTATGATTATATAATGTTTAGACCTAATGATTCAACTCTCGTATTTTAATCCTTGGGGAGTGTCGTTGATGCTTCTTGCGAAGTTTGATCGATACTACTTCTAACAAGCTTTAGCGAATGGGTTGATATGTTCTCTAATCACCTAGACCAACTCTCATATGTACATAGCTAATCAGATCATCTAGTTTCAGTTTAGGCAATACGCCAAGCTCTCACTTGCACCAATCAATCCTAAGATCTAAGTTTAGGCTTATCAATCTGAAGCTTAAAACTAAGAACAACTAGATGAAAAACAAATTAAATCACCCTAACAACGATCAATATTCCGCAACCCATAAAATAACCTTTGAAGAACCTGGTCATTCGACCCAACTGGACCTTAGGATTACTTTCCAGAAACATAGCTTGTTTGATTCATTTTTAATCAATTATTTACTAAGTCAGATTCAGAGATATGAGGTTCATAAACAATCACCAGATAGTATAAAAGAATATGGAATGAATTACTTTGTGACTACTTAATGTTATGTGATCCAATACATAGTTTAATATAAGTCTCCTAAACGATAAGCAACTCATCCCTAACATCATATAACCACACGCCACAAAACCTCTCATTGATAGAGTCTTCATGGCTCCTTGGCTTGACCACAATCAGCCTCAGTTCCTAAAACCCATGACCAACATAAGAATTAATCTTAACCGAAGACTGAACGATTGATTCTACAATGCTTGGCTTGGTTCCTAGAACTTTGATAAACGTCGTACTATATAATCATAGAGTAATCAGAGAAACTATCCACCATATCCTAATTCGATCAACCAACCACCCCACACGACTTTGGAATAGATAGACAGTCCAAACAAGACAATTGAACATGACCAGAACCATATTGTCCCTTTAGGCCGATCCACTTATCCGGATAGAGTCTAAGTTCAACCGGCCACTCTCGAAGTCCGGGTCATACTCCCCATGACTTCCTTACCTGATCCCGCTTTAAGACTGTATCCATTCAACCGATTAAGACTCCAATCCCATTCGAATTGTTTGGATAACCGATTGGACCTTGCCACTCATTACTCTGGTTAAACGAACCGTGTCTATGTCCTGGATATACAAACCATGGACTGAATCATAGGATCGGACAGAACCGTATCCAATGATACCGTTTGGAACATTAACCCCTTGGCCGATGGCAACTTTTGGTCGATGGCACCTCTTGGTCCTTGTACCCTTTGATACTTGCAACCTCTGGCATCTTGTGCCTTTTGGTTACTTGCACCCATTGGTAACTCACAACCTTTGGTGACTCGTGACTCTTGGCACTCGTACCCTTTGGGACGTTCCAACCGTCCAGCCTAACGTCCCTTCTCTGGAATGATCCGGACTGCTCCGCATAACCGACCGATGGTCTAGGTTTGCGGATTGGGTGTGTACGCATCAAGCCTAGGGGTCACAACCCCTTGGA